>JARBER010092384.1:0-11488 GCA_030265075.1 Balanus glandula
GCCGGGCGCGCGGCGGCGGCAGCGGTGCCGGCTTCCTCTCCGACTGCCAGGACATGGCCATCGGGCCGCGCACACGGACACTGTCCTTGCCCCGCTCCCAGGTGCTGCTGCCGCCGTTAGGAGCCGCGCTGCCAGCCTCGCTCACGTGGCTCCACGAGCCTCCCCCGACGCTGGAGGGACCGACCGGGCCACTGGTGCCCTTCCGCTCCCACGAGCTGCTCTCAGGCGGCGCCAACTGCGGCACGGCCCTGCCGCCACGCTCCCACGTATTGCTCGCGCCGTGCGGGGCACGGGTTCCACCCGTGGCGCCTCGCTCCCAGGTGCTGCTCGTGCCCGGCGGCTTGGGCGGCGGTCCTTTGCGCTCCCAGGTGCTGCTGGCGGCGGCGGCGGGCCGCGGCCGTGCGCTGCTCTCGATGTGCTGGTCGGAGCCGACCGCCCGGCTCATCTCCTGCTGGTAGGAGCGGGAGCGGTGGTGGGACGGCTCGAGCGGGCTGGTCGGCGCCGCCACCGGCCGGCCCTCGCCGTGCCGCTCGGGCGCCCAGGACTGGCGCCGGTGCCAGCTGTGGCGGCTCGGCGACTCGGCCAGCACGTCGTCCATGGAGCTGCTGCGCGGCACCGGACTGCCGGCCGCCGCCGCCTGCCAGCCGCCGCGCCGCGACTCCTCATGGCCGCTGATGTGACGCTCAGCGTCGACGGCCGACAACGGAGCGCTGCGGCACACACGGCGCACACGTCAGCTGAGGCATACGCGGCGCACACAGAAGCGAGATGGGACTAAACACATCAGAAGCAACATTCTGAATACACAGGTAACAGACGGGTAAGAATTTCTCACACGCACGCACGCACGCACGCACGCACGCACGCACGCACGCACGCACAGACACAAGTTGCCAGACAGCAGCGACATAACTGATAAATGGCCGTAGTTGGCGATGAATGAGCGAGCGCGATCGAAATGCATCGTGAACTTGAACTCCATAGGGTAAGTAATTTTTCACATACAAAGAGCTCTTGCGCACGTGCGCTCGTGGAAACAAAAGGTACTTGAAGGACTTTTGAAGGACTTACTTAAAAAGGACTTTTGAAAAGTATCGGCTGAAAGGTGCCTGCCACACAGCAGATGTGCTCTCACCGTCTGCGGTCGCGAACGCTGCCAGTGGCGGAGCGCAGTCGGACGCTAGGCACCGGCCGCTCGTACAGGAAGGCGGCTGGCGCGTAGAACGGCTGCTGCTGGCCGCTCCGAACCACCTGCGGTCAGCGGTCACAGGACGGCGAGGCGATGTGACATGTGCACCGACACTGACAGAGCAGGCAGTGGCAGTGTTTGTTCTCGCTGGGGAAACTACTTAAGCCAGATCCCTGACTACTTGTCCAAGTTTAAAGTGATGACACACAAACATGCACTCAGTATGCTTTCAGTTTTATCCTTGAAACAATGAGCAGGTAAGCAGTGGTAACTGACCAACTGCATTAACTAAACCAAATATTGACATATCACATCAAAAGAACAGGAGCAATAAGCAAGAAGAATTATCAAAGCACAACGAATACCTAATGGTACTAAATATGGTTTAACTAATTGATATGGGTAAGCAAAGCCTCAAATTCACTGGACTCACCTTCCACCATTTGTTGTCTCTTTTCTGTAGCACCAACACCTGCTCATCTTTTCTCATGCATACTGTTGAGCCATTTGGAGTGCAATACTCAAGATCAGACAGAACAGTTGCTATGAGATCGGTGGCCATTGTCGTGCGACAGCCTGGCGCAGAGGTGGGGAGATATGAAACGGAAAATAAATACATCACTACAGAAGCAGGCATGCATACAGTGCCAAATATCAGTACTACACAAGCGAACTGTCAGCATAGAAAGGCACTAAATTGTTGGACACACACTCATATATCAGCAAAATGCTTAGCCTAAGCTTGAGTGCATTGCATGAAATTCGAGTAAGATCAATCAGCAAACAGCAGTTTTAACCCTCGCCCAACGAGGACCATTACTCGCCTTCGCCCTGCGAGGGTCATAAAAAGACCCCTCC
This sequence comes from Balanus glandula, assembly GCA_030265075.1. Taxonomy (NCBI): domain Eukaryota; kingdom Metazoa; phylum Arthropoda; class Thecostraca; order Balanomorpha; family Balanidae; genus Balanus; species Balanus glandula. The sequence continues at coordinate 2,048 of JARBER010092384.1, forward strand.
CCCTGCTAACTGCTAAAACAAGCAGCATAGAGCAGTATGGTAGAGACTAGCATGCTTTCTGTAGTGAGGCAAATCCAACGATATACAATTTTTAGGTTTAAGATCATTTGGTGACCGTCCAAGTCACCTAAGTGACCTAAGATCGACCATCCCCAAAACAGCAGTTTTAATCTGCCCTTTGTAGTTTGTTGTTGCCAAGGTTATGAGCATAAAAAATAACCCACAAAATGCTCGTATAAGCTATTTGTCGATCAATGTTGTTTTGTTTTGTTAATAGTTCGTCCAGTTATTAACCTACTAGGTCACGGAAATCGTCACCAATGTAAGGTTGCTATGCATTTTGCATAACAGCACATGCACAAGGCGCTTAGTATAACTTCTGAACGGAGAGAGAGATATAGACGCCGTGAGCGGAAATGTGTTGCCTGTCACAAGGGGAATCAAATGATAGCCCATTTTTAAAATATCTTGGTCAACTATCTTGGTCAATATCTTGGTTGGCCTTTGGGGTAATGTGAATATCTCAAAATGTAAGGAACAGATGGAAAACCATAACAGTGATTTTTCACTGTCAGAAAACACAAATTTCTAATTTAATCAACATAAATAAAGGCATGTCCTTTGACCAAAAGTCCTAAAGTGATTTTTACAAAAATGGCATCACGAGTTGTTATATATACAGAGCCATAGCCCATAAGTCAGTCAAAAATAGTGATATTGCTTTCAAACTTTGTGTGGATATTGCTCATATTCAGTCTTTTCACGAATGTTCCAGTTCTTGGAACATTTTTTTAGAAAAAAATGATTTTGGTAATTCAAATCTTGGAATTTGTATGATTTGCATTTTTGTTTGATAACTCTATTTTCTACGAATTTACAAACATTTATAATTTTCGACGTTTTTTATGGTTTTTGCATTTTGTTTTGATAACTCTATTTTTCTACGAATTTTTACAAACATTTATAATTTTTCGACGGAAATGGAAAAGCATGGCATCATCAAAACGTCATCATCTCTGAAAACACTTGACCAATTTCGATGCAATTTTGTCAGCATATGCATAATTGTTGCAAACTCAGCTACTAACGATTTCACCAAGGTATGCCTAATGCGTGAAAAGTCATGCAATATTTGCACGCTCCTAAACAAAGTGTATGTTTGCACTTGTTTTTTTTTTACATGTCGGGATGGACTTGCATTCTTTTCAAGCGTAACTCAGACATGCACTTGCGTTTTATTTGCGTTGTGGCTGGCACTCAAATTCCGATCCCAAAGTTAATGAAATATACATTGCTGTGGACGATTGAGCATTTCTTGAAGTGGATAAACAAGTACATGGATAATTATATTTCAGTATGATGATGATAATATACCATTCAATTCTGGGCCACTAACCACGCCCCCTACAATGTTATCGCCGAAAATGGATAAATCACTTTCCTGAAAAACTACTAAGCGCACTTGCATTTTATTTGGGTTTCATGGCAGCACATATTCTGCAATCATAATCAATGTAAAAAATATAACATTCTTTGTGTGTTTATAGTGTTTGTGTGATTTCTATGATTCTGTGCAATAAAGTGTTGGTTAATTTGACCTAAAATGTAATAGATTTACACCGAATATTATTGCAGAAGTTGAGTTAAAACTTATTGAAGAAGTACAAAAGCAAATTTGGTAGGTTTTGACATTTGAGTTGAAGCTGGTAAATATTTATGCAGCTATTTAACAGAATAAAAATGCAGTTGGTTATCCATTTTCTTTGCATGATGCATATCCTGAGCATCTGCTAAACCTATAAACGTTGGAGTCGTTGGTTCGAGACCGTATCATGGAGCACATGACGGAGACCGGCCAGCTCTGCGACGCTCAACACGGCTTTCGCCAGATGAGGTCATGCACAACTCAGCTGTTAGCAACCATGGAGACATGGACGCGGCTTATCGAGGACGGGGAGCCAGTAGATACCATGTACCTTGACTACAAGAAAGCCTTCGATGCCGTGCCGCACCTGTCAGAGGCTGTTGCAGAAGCTCCAAGACATGGGTGTTCGAGGCAGTTTGCTGACCTGGATACGAACTTTCTCGTAGGTCGGAAACAGCGAGTCGCACTGCGCGGCGAGAGGTCAAGCTAGGCACCGTTGGACAGTGGGATCCCTCAAGGGTCAGTACTCGGTTCCACGCTGTTTATTCTTTTTGTGAATGATGTACCAGACCGTGTCGACAGCCACGTGATGCTTTTCGCGGACGATGCGAAGCTGTTCGTGGGGGTCCGGGCCCAAGCAGATCGGGACCAACTGCAAAGAGACTTGGACGCCCTTGGAGCATGATCGGAGAAGTGGCAGTTTGCTTTCAACCAGTCTAAGTGCAAGGCACTTCATTTGGGACCAGCCAACCTCCAGCAGGATTACAGACTTATCGGCGCAACCCTGGAACAGGTCGGATCAGAGAGGGATATCGGCGTTGTTATCAACCATGAGCTGAAGTTCCGCAAGCAGGCGGCTGCAGCAGTGGCCAAGGCGAACAGAGTTCTGGGCCTTATCCGCCGATCATTCGTCCACATCGACTGCACCACCTTGCCGCTGCTGTACAAATCGCTCGTCTGCCCTCTGCTTTAGTACGGTAACACAATATGGGGCCCTTTTAACAAGCATGACCAGAAGCTAGTGGAGAGTTCAGCGCCGTGTCACCAGACTCATCCCTGGGCTGCGCCCACTCCCGTACGAAGAGAGGTTGAGAGCCTTCCGACTCCCATCTCTCCAATATTGGCGGCGTAGAGGTGACATCATCATTACGCATCAGCTCGTCCACGGCCGGCTCGGACTGCGTAAGGAGGACTTTGTCACGGACCCCCGGTCTCGACTACTAGAGGCCACTCTAAGAAGATAGCAAAGCCTGGAGCACAGACGAGGGCAAGGCGCCACCACCTGACCATCCGAGTCGTCAATGACTGGAACTCGCTCCCCGATGCCATTGCTCGATCTGCGACGACTAACCAGCTCAAGAACCAGCTCAAGAACCAGCTCAAGAACCAGCTCGACAAGCACTGGGCTGCTTACCACTTTGAGCTGCTGTAGCAACTTACATGTTCCTACTGTTAAGAGGATAACTAACTGATACTGATAACTTACTGATATACTGATAACTAACTTTCGCGCCTAGTGATGGATTGAACATGAGTTTACCAAGATCTGGCTAAGCAGGCCGCTATATGGCGGCCTCAAACTAGACTTGCATCTACAAGTGCAAGTACAAGTAAGTACAAGTATAAACATGCAGAAGATGTGAAGGATTTGTGGCAAAATCATGCATAGTGTAGACTGGGCTTAAGAACACACCCAAAACTTAAATCCTTAAGTTTGTCCTTGGGCATCTGTGGCTTAGAGGTTCAGCATTCAGGTGAGGTAACTAAGAAAGGGGGTGGGCAAAAGGTATGACATCATATGGATGCAGTTTACTGTGGTTTTGGCACTTGACACAGATCAACCACTTAACTGCAAATGAAATGTAATAAAAATTGGTGCATTGCAGCATTCAGTATCCAAAACATGCCTATTGGAGTGATGCATGAGGAAAGGGAATGAGGAAAATGAGGAAAAGGTCAACTCAGGCTAGAGCCTGATGTGAACCACCAAACTGCAGGTGACCATGAACAGGTCTCTTTTTGAATTGTGATCTTTTCTCACCCACCCCACCACTCATAAATGTGTATTCCATCATCCAGATTCCTTTGCTTTGTTTCGATCAGACAATAAGCTAAGGTAAAAAAATGGGTAGGTTTGGCAACACATCAAATCTGCTGGCACCACAGCCAAATTGTTTATATCACAGCAAATGCACTCAGTTTGCATTTGGCAACACAATTAATCACTAAATGAACAAATCTGGCCAATGGATTTGCTCAAAAGTGTGTGAATCTGCAAACTAGTCATTGCCCACTGGGAAAGCAAATGTGTTTTTGCAGTGTTTTGAAAGCATTAGGGAAATGGAATATGATGCTGTCCGTCAAATTGAATGTCAAAGAATATAAATTAAGTACCAATATCTACCCAAATATTTAAAAGAACCATGTAAGCTATGACATGGCAGAGTTGTGAAAAAAGTAGCAGATAGTTCCCTCATGCAAGAGTCAGCAGATTTGTCAAACAATGGATTAGCTAGATTCATTGAAGAGCAGATTCATCATGTTGCCGATTGTGGCCAAGTACCTAAATTGATACCACCAATGCATTTGATATTTGATACCACTAGCTTGGGTTTAAGGCTGATTTACGTATAAGGCTTTAAAACTAAAATATTTTAATTTAACATCATAAAATGATCAGGTGCATCCACAGCAACTTGACCTTGAATACACATATTAGCGCATCCAGCCTCAAAACTGCAAAGTTACTAGATTTTGCACAACTACAAAAGTAACTGGCATGTTTTCCATCAATTCCTCAAGTTTCTAGATAAGACTTATTTTAAATGAACATACCTGACCCGCTGCAATCTAGCAACACATTCTGCCAGATTCAACCCCCACACAAAATGCCGCCCTGCGCCCTGCCAGCACTGAACCCGATCTTGAGGGCGGATCTCGCCACATTAGTCTCAGCCGCGCGAATTTTCCTACCTAGTTTTTCGTCCTCTGTTCGCACGCCCTAAAACTTGTGCGTGTCGCAAACGTCGGGGATTGGTCTTGCAATTTGACGTTATTTGTATTCCCTATTCCCTATTCGCATTTGCCACTATACATACGAAATAACTGTGAATCGTTTTTCCCGGAAAGACTGGGCCAAGTTCGATTAGGGTACGTCATTTTACAATATTTCAGTGAGATGGCAAGTACGTTTGAAAAAAACGCATGCAATTCCCATGCCATGGCACCCGGCTTGCAACCGTACATCGTCAATAGAAAGTCCAGTCTGGCCTTGGTAACATGTCTTTTCATAAGAAACTGGTGTTTGTTGATCAAATCATAAAGTTCTCATTCTCACGATCGGCTCTCTTCCGCTGAACTTCCACAACTTCCTAGAAGCTATGAGCCCGAAACCGAATATTTTGTACGTACCTTCTTCTTCACAAAACTCTACCATCACGGGGAAATCGAGACATCAGCTTCCTGTCTAGTCGCTCCAAGCTGCTTCACCTTTTTTGCGACCCGTCTCACGATAAGTTCACGTTATGGGAGCCCGCTTTCCCTCTCGATAAGGTGTACGCGGATAAAGCGACAACCTTCAACACATGTGACGTGTGCAGAAATCGAACCGGTATTGGCAATGACACGTCAGGAATTCGTCAGCACACGGAACAATAGCAATCCTCAACACGCCTGAGCCCGCGTAGCGACGCCGACCGTGGCAGGCAGCATCCGTAAAACCCACGGCATCCATGTCCGTCAGCGACGTGTCCGTATATTATTCAGCTCGTGATCACAGGTCTTGCCGGGTCAGTGGTCCTTCCAACTGCGAGCGTCACCCACCGGCTAAAACTAGGAAATTTATTAAATATACTTTAGATCAATCCGGGTAAAACAAGACGCTTGAAACAGTTAAAACATGTAGGTGTGCACGCTGCGAGCCGCCAAGCCGATGGAATCCCGGACAACGGAGTCGGCACGGACTGGCCGCCGCCTTCCGGGAGGAGCGGGGCCGCAGTCGCAGCGGCGGTAAGTAACAGCGGCAGCGGCGTCCCGTGGATCGCTATCACGGCCCGCCGACCTGCCGCCATCACAGCGGCGGGGCCGGCGGCTGGTGTCGACAGTACTTAGTAGGGCGAGACACCCGTAAAGGACAGCGCAGGCGCGACCTGGACACGGGAGACACCCTGCCCCGCTTCACAGCCGCTCACAGAGTGCCGGAATCGGACGGCGGCGGGCCGCGTCCAGTCACGAGATCTAGTCTATTGTTCGTCGGGCGGCCGCCGAGCCGGTGACGGACGCGTCGGACCGTACGGAGCGCGCCACGCGCCGCGACGGCAGATGGTCGCCTGCACCGCGCGTGGTGACACAAGCCGGCAGACGCACCGCCCATCAGTTACAGAAGACCCTCCGCAGCGGGCCGCCTGGCCGGACGCCACGCCAGCCAGAAGGACGCGCCAATTGGAAACTGCCTAGCTGTCTAGTGGTGTTACCAGGTCGCCTTCTTCTTGGCCTTGGCGTTCCTCTTCATGACCTGCTCCTTGAGCATCTCCTTGTAGGCGATGATGTCGCCCTGCCACTTGGTGACCGCCTGATTCTCGCAGATCCAGATCTCGTCGGCTACCTGTGAGCGTCAGAAGATGCCTTGGTCAGACGGTGAGATCATGGGCGCTACGCTATGACGATTGGGCGCCATATAATTGAGTGATATGGCGGACATTGGTCGCTACGTGAAATATTGGCATCTCTAGTAACAACGGCATATCAATAATCCTCTATAATATATTATCATACGTGTACTGATACCGGCTATCTGCATACCTGCACCAACCGACGCAAATTATGCGAAACAACCAAGCGTCGCATGTCATTATTATTACTATTATTATATCAGCTTTCCTACCAACCACAGAGGAGTGGGCGTTACGGTGGGAATAATGATAAAAAACATACATGCACACATACATAATAAACATTCGTACACGTATCACATATGTCGACTGTCGTATACAATACATATACACTATGCATATGCAATATGCATAAACTCCTACACGATTACAACGATTCACGCTTTAAGAATCGTCTTAATCGTGCGTACACGATTAAGACGCTTGCTTACATATTTACAGTATTTACAGGGATCACAAGTACTTCTACACTCGTAACTCGCCATTGTCTGCTTTCTCTTGGATATATTTGATAGTCTTTTGTTTTATTCAGCACGCTGTCAATATCAAGTCCTTATTGCATGTACGAATGTAGCCAAGCACTCTTAACAAAATCAGTGACAGCAGCACAGCCATAGATAACCTACAATGGCACACCAGGCCACGGTACGGCGGCCGGTTTCAATGATTGGCCGTAAGTTAGGTCCGACCCCAACTGAGGCAAAGTGCAAACCGAACACTGTTGGCCGACTCCACCCCAATGTGCGGCTCGTCGTGCCCACTGACCTGGCTGATGAGCCTGAAGTCGTGGCTGACCAGGATGAGGCCGCCGCCGAAGTTGTTGATGGCCTCGGCCAGCGAGTCGATCGTCTCCATGTCCAGGTGGTTAGTGGGTTCGTCGAGGAAGAGCAGGTGCGGCGTCTGGTAGGCCAGCCAGGCGAACACCACGCGGCACCGCTGGCCGTCCGACAGCTGGCGAATCGGACACACCTGACGACGGGGGGGGGGTCAGACAGCTGGCCGCCGGGGGGAGGGGGGGCGGCGTCAAACTGCGGGCCGCCGTACGGCACATCGGCCCAGCTACAATGTCCAGAACACGGCTCGCCCGGCCGATCCAATTTAATACATCACCACATCATGCCTCAGCGACGCACTCAAACTACACGATCAAGTTAACCTCGTCTGATTTCACAGTCACTGCTCCCCATCCATCCCACGTCCTCACCACTTCACCCCGTAGCCCCGCTGGCCGCTGGCCCACCGTATCGCCGCCCTCACCTGCTGTTTCCCGGTGAGGCCGTAGCGACCGATCACCTTCCTCATCTCCTCCTTGTCCTTGATGTCGGGGAACTCCTTCAGCATGTACTCCAGCGGCGTCAGGTTCAGGTCCAGCAGCTCGTGCAGGTGCTGATGGTAGCGCGCGATGCGCACGTGGCAGTTCTTGCGAATCATGCCGTTGGTCGGGGACAGCTGGCCGGGGAGAGCGGGGAAGGGGGCAATGACAGGTGAGGTCAGGTGCAGTCATGACACTGCCGCACCTAATCCTAGCGCAGCCCTAGCGTCTGAGTTATACAGCAAAATAGACGTCCATACTATGTGTAGTGTATTATGTTGTGCCCAGCTGTTACCACTCGCCGCTCTATAAAATATCGAAGCTCACCAACACTTGACCTGAGCAAACACAAAACAGCATGTGAAGGTACGTACTAAGATTATGCAGACATTTTCCCCTTCCATCCTCAATTGTTTAACTCAATTGTAAAACACTCAAGTGAAAGTGCTCCGACATCCGTCAACTCGCACTCTTCCCAAACTCCTCCCGACGTGCGTCGTGTCGCCACCACGCCGGTCTGACATTCTCACCGGCGGCTCTCACCTCTCCACAGAGCAGTGAGCCGAGGCGACGTCCCTATCTCACCTCTCCGTAGAGCAGTTTGAGCAGCGTCGACTTTCCTGCTCCGTTCGGCCCGACCAGTGCCAGCCTTGTGTCCAGGTCGATACCGAACTCCAGGTTCTTGTAGATGTAGTCCTGCGTCTCGCTGTACTTGAAGCTCACGTTCTGAAATGGAACACATCAGCAATGTCAAATCAAGAGCCCACCGCCGGAACAGCATCGCGAGCACTGGTCTTGGCAAGTAGCGGCGGAGCAGTAAGTACATAGTCTGCAATGCCTGCGAAGCTGGATTGCGGACATTACATACATAGGCAACATATACACCTGTAAGGCGCCGTAGTTCAAGATGACCGAGCGGGCACACGGGAAATGTATGGTGAAATTAAACTCATCGAGGAAATCGATTGAGGTTCAAAAAGGCAAACACGTGCGAGTTCCGCCCTGCAATAATACACATGGTGCTGTAGTAAGCGACTATACGTTTCAGAACTGACACTGCTCCCAAACAGTGTCAGTTGGAGAGTCCATGGATCGAGCGCAGCATGCACCAAAACTAATAACACGGTATGATTAGTGCGGTATTCGACAGCAGAATTAAATAGAATATGTCTCGACACTGTGTGGAATGAAAGCTACATGATTCCTAGACGAACATGGTGAATTGACAAGCGTGAAAAGACGCATGTCGCAACTAATTTCCTAGAAACGCCATCTCGCACCGTACGGTATCGTTGCAACAATACCCTACATTCCACTGTGTGAAAAGCTGCACCGGTCACTAAGTACACACTGTCGTCCAAAATAACAACAATCCATGTCAACGGATCTTTCGCTGGGCAGAAAAAAGGGAATCCCGTGACGTTAAGTCGCACCCTGTCCTGTATGCACCCCTCGTGTCGCGAACACGGCAGCGGCGGCGCCAATGTAGTCAGAACGGCAGCCTCCCGTCTACCAGACCACCGGCGTCAGAATAGATGACAGCACCAGCCAGCCCCAATGCCGCGCCCCCGTCAGCCTCTGGAGACCACTGCCAGCAGCGGCAGCGGCATCAGGATAGACGACAGCACCAGCCAGCCCCAATGCCGCGCCCCCGTCACCCTCTGGAGACCACTGCCAGCGGCAGCGGCGGCATCATGATAGATGACAGCACCAACCAGCCCCAATGTCACTCCCCAGTCACCCTGTCTGGAGACCACTGCCAGCAGCAGCGGCGGCGGCGGCGGCGGCGGCATCAGGATAGATGACAGCACCAA
>JARBER010092495.1:0-11484 GCA_030265075.1 Balanus glandula
GTCTGACCTGACATGTCCACTGCCGGACCTGACCTCTGTCTGACCCGACATGTCCACTGCCGGACCTGACCTCCGTCTGACCTGACATGTCCACTGCCGGACCTGACCTCTGTCTGACCTGACATGTCCACTGCCGGACCTGACCTCCGTCTGACCTGACATGTCCACTGCCGGACCTCCGTCTGACCTGACGCGTCCGTGGTCGGCAGCTGGACCGGCAGATCCACATGCACGACCAGCTGCGGCTGCGGCGTCAGGCGCTAGAGATCGCCGCCGCGCGCGAGATGTTCTTCTGGTGGGCGGCCTTCTACGGCGTGGGCCTGATGGGCGCCGTCGGCGGGTGAGTGGGGCCGACGCCGACCACGCCGACCACGGGCTGCCGACGCAGCGCGCCTGGTCGGCGGTGGGGATAAGCGGGATTTACTGCTGATGGGCGCCGTACGGCCTAGTAGTCGTTGCGCCCGTACACCCAAATCATCATCACCGTCATCCTGAGGATTTACTGCCGCATGGGTGTGAGAGCTAGCGATGGCGCTGCTCGTTTATAAATGCGGTTAGGGATGTATTGATCCGTGACTTGGGTGTGAGAGAGGGTGACGAAGGGTTTGTTACTGTGTGGGAGGGGATAGGGGATGTGGGAGAGAGGGATGTGTTACTGGGTGAGTGGGAGTATGTCGTGTGGTATGGTGAAAAGGTATTGCTGTTGCGTGTATGAGGCGCGGGGTTCGGATGGGATATATTTGCGGCTGTGTGAGAATGGCAGAGCAAGGGGAGACATTCTGCTGTGGTGGTGGGGCTGGAGAGGGATTCAGCGTGCGTGGAGCGGAGTGTGTGGAGCGCGAGGAGGGGCTCCTGCTGCCTGTGTCGGGACCTGGGGTTGTGGCAGGGCGTGGCACAGGTGGTGCTAACATATGTCGCTTGCCACTTGTGGGAAGAAATGACAGTGCTTTTGTTCGCCGCCTGTCTTTTCCGCTGCCGTTTCTTGTCAGACACGTAGCAGGTGTTAGCTTAGTGTTGGGATCACGCCCTCTGTGTCCGGCCTGTCTATTCAGGTCTATTGTAAAATGTATTATTGGTATTGGTATATGCATTATGTATTGACCGTTACTGTGGCTTTACTATAACGTTAAGGCGTATTTCCTCTCAGGAAAGTATACCGCGTACGTTTTATTTTGTACCTCCATCACCGCACGGTGTGCCGATAGTTACCGCACTGGCTTCCCCGTCAGCTATGCGCGTTTGTCTCGGTCCAGTGCTAACTGCTGACCTTGTGTGCTGACTGCTGACCCTCTGTTCTGACCCTGTGTGCTAATCTTGTGTGCTGACCCTGTGTGCTTACCCTGTGTGCTGACCTTGTGTGCTGATCCTGTGTGCTGACCCTCTGTTCTGACCCATTGTGCTGACCTTGTGTGGCGTGTGCTGACCCTGTGTGCTGACCCTGTGTGCTGACCCTGTGTTCTGACTTTGTGTGCCGACCCGGTGTGCTGACCCGGTGTGCTGACCCTGTGTGCTGACCCTGTGTGCGGCCTGGGCGTGTCTTGCTGTGTCTGCAGAATCCGGCGGGCCAAGAAGCCAGGTCTGCTGGTACCGTTCGTGCCGCTGACGTTCATCCTGGCCTACCAGGCGGACCTGGCCTACGGTACCAAACTGAACCGCATCACAGGTGAGGTCACCTCCTCTGACGTCATCACTGAGACACTGACGTTATGGTACCCAACTGAACCGCATCACAGGTGAGCTCACCTCCTCTGACGTCATCACTGAGGCACTGACGTTATGGTACCAAACTGAACCGCGTCACAGGTGAGCTCACCTCCTCTGACGTCATCGCTGAGACACTGACGTTATGGTACCCAACTGAACCGCATCACAGGTGAGCTCACCTCCTCTGACGTCATCACTGAGTCACTGACGTCATGGTACCCAACTGAACCGCATCACAGATGAGGTCACTCCTCCTCTGACGTCATCACTGAGACACTGACGTCATGGTATCAAACTGAACCGCATCACAGATGAGGTCACCTCCTCTGACGTCATCACTAAGTCACCGACGTTACCCTTCCCCAGGGTAGGGGCGGATGCCACCCCCATGTTGTTTCATAAATAACTCGTGAACATTAACCGATTGCGATTAAGCTTTGGTTACCGTGCTTTTGAAGAACTTATCACTTCGTGTCCAAATTTGGAAGTTTTACCTCTCCTGACCCGTGAATTTTGACCTGTTTCTCAAGTTCATATCAGGCTCAACTGGCGTCCCGTAGTATTGATACTTGTAACTTGTGCCGTTTCCAAATGTGCGCTCTTCAGGAGCATATGCAAAGGTGTCATAACGTGACATGGATGGTTTCAATAGAGATCGTTACCTCGGTTGACCTTTCCAGAGGTCATCTTAGGTTAATGACCTCCGATAACCTAAACGGGGGGGGGGGCTCCAAAAGCTGACACTAAAAGGCCCATGTTACCATGACTTACTTTGGGGGGAGGGGGTCTCCAAAGTCATGGTAACGTGGGCGTGATTTTCACTACTGGCCCATAGTGTTCTATGTTAAATTGCTACTTTTTAATCTCGATTTTTGAACACCTAATATCGATGCTTTATAGATAATGAATAATAATCTAATAAGAATAAATAATAAACTAATAATAATAATACATAATAATAAAATACTAATTAGAAAGCACCCTAAATTATCATATCGAGCACACTGATATCGTGTTCAGTACGCCGCGCGTCTTTATCGTTTCAGCCCAGTTAAGGCTGCCTAAACTTGTTTGATAAACTGAAATATGCACTCGCTGCGGATAAGATGCTGCCATATACTGATTTTTGGTAATATAGTCATGTTAAAACTTTCAAGTACCCGTGCTATAGTGTCCTGGACTAAACTGACACTTTCCGGGGAACTTTGTGACGCTGATTTCAATCATAAGATGGCTCATGATCAATCAATCAATCAGAAATCAATCATGAAATCATAAGATGTCTATTCACGATTTTAATCGAGCTGTGCTCAGTGTTTACACTTACGATATGTCATATAATGACTCCCGGGTCATCACTTTGACCTCAGAGGTCACTAAATGTCACAGGATCCTACTCTCGGATATCAGCGCCTTCCTCTCGCCACAAGCAACACGCTCGTTTTTGAACCGAAGCTCTAGCTCAATTAGCAGCGAAACGCACGGGTTCCATACCACCTCCCCCTGTCCGGACACGTAGTGAATGGGAGCTCCCCGGGCGAGGGTTAATGTGTACCAAACTGAGCCGCACCACAGGTGTGGCAGTGTCATTCGCTTTTAGCCTCCATCTGCTCGCTCCTGTTGCTTTTTTCCCTGCGATCTCCAGATCGAGGGTGCCGGTGGATTAATCGTGGGTTTCAGCACTTAGAGCTGAAGCTCCCGTGCAGCCTTGGTAACAAATGCCCCTCGGATGACACATTTCTCAGAGTGCTGCTTCTCCGTAGGGAAGTGCTACCGGGGCAGCGTGATAAGTGTGCGACTCTGGCATGTGGTATGCATTAGATGACAAGCACTTGCGAAGCTAGCCACATAGAAATGCGGTGGGAACCGGGCATTAGACCAGACACATGTACAGCAGATCCAGCTCCAGACGCGAGGGAAGGGAGCTGTGTTGAGAAGCGACTCTAGGGAGCGACCCTGTTTTTAGAGAGATTGGACAGGCTGCCGACCTGACCCGGGGGACTACCCAGCGTCAGCTCTGGGAGGACTCCTGCTTCTGAGGGAGATTGGACAATGGACACGACTGGTTTATGTATGTGTGCGCGCATGTGTGTGCCGCTCGCCATCCAATTCCTGCCGGTCGTTTGTCGCGTGTGACGTCCGCTATAAGCTGCACGGCGTCACGCCATCTCAGGACAGGGGATCGATGTCGCCAGTAGACGGTGCCACCACTCCGACCCGTCCCCCGGGGAGGTGGAATACCGCAGACGACGTCATCGGCTGCTGTGGCGCCGCCGGGAAAACGGAGGATCCCTCTCAGCCGCTCTGCAGGGCTCGGCCGAGCGCCGATCAGCGGACGTCGTGTTATTGGTTCTGAAAGTTTGCAGCGGCGTGTTTTGAACTGGGCGATCGCGAATATTTGCAGTCGTCTTCAAACTCAGAAAAGCTTCGGTGGTGTTTTTAATCTCGTAGCCTTTCCTCTGGGTGTTGTGAGAGATGAGACCATCCTTATTAAAAATATCTGCCCACTGCTCGATTTTTCACCACACAGGATCTTTTTATAAATGTATTTATTATAGAAATATAAATGTATTTTTAATTAATTTGCCTATTTCAGACATTTAAAATGAATTAAAGTATATAAATGTATCATCTGGTCCCAGAACAACTGAACATTTTTGTCGACGACGAAGTTGTGTTGAGTTTGATTTTGTTAAAACCACAGTGCCTGTTTCTGTCGTCTCCGGCGCTCGGCTATTCACCGTAGCTCGAGTGAAACGCGCGGTCACCCGAGCGCCGGAGCGCCATTATAGGTTAGCCACGGAACGTATGTTTCCCAGCGAGACGGCTGCGCGTGCCGGCAGCGTGGCCGGCCCCCTGCGTCTCTACTCCTATAAATCATTTTTTCTTATCTTAAATTTAGCAATGTAATCCTGGCGTAGCAATTGTTTTTGATCTATATTCTACTGTTCTGTATGCGAATTCCGTGGTGGCCCAGCCCGGCCACTGCAGTCATCTTCTGAACGCCGCCGAGAGCAGTTCTCGGCGGCCGGTGATTCCGCCGTGCCTGTTCGCCGGCGTTGTTGTGAACTTTTGATAGGCCTGCCGAGTGCAGTTGCCAATTGCAGCAGGACCGCTGCCGGAACTTATCGGAACTGAGTGGAGCAACGGCTCTGGTGCGCGTAGCTTCAGCGTGCGTGTCTACTTGCGTGCGTGTCTGCTTCTCATCTTAATTTGCAATCTTCATTCTACGTTTCTTCTAGTCTCCAATAAACACAAATTCCCACTTCACAACTTTTCTACACCGGCCGACTTCCAGCTAAAGAATGTCAACGGTATCAGAACCGGAAGAGGAGTCTGACCGTCAGCGACACAGTGAACATATGGTAACGAAACAAAACATACATCAAACTTGACCTTCGACCTGACCTTGACCTGACCTGTGACCTTAAAACCAAATTTTAAGACTTAATCAGACTAAGCTCCTTGAGATGTTTCGATAGCCGCCTTGCACGTCTCGCTGCGGTCTTTGGTTTGTAAGATAGAAGGGGGGTGCCACTTTTAGCACCCCTCCCCCCGCCCCCAGCGGGTCGCGGGTGGCAAAATACCCCAGTCGGTGCCGGGTTAAGCGATGCAATCTACCCTTAAATAGTTAATCTAGAATATGTACTAAGTAAACCTCATTTATGGTGCCCTGCATCAGTGTTATGAACCGAGACATTCACATTCCCATTTAATTGCATACTTTATCATTTATAACACTGGCTTCCGAATAAACATGTGAGGATATCGATTTGCAGCAATGCAAATGTGCTGCAGCTCCATAGCAAACGGTGCACAACAGACAAAAGGAGACCTGTATTTTACACGAAATCAGGCTACCGCTGTAAAAGACAAAAAATATAAGACTATAACATCGCGAAATCGTGAAATATGGATGCCATCCCAAGTCTTTATTTCAACAACCAAGAGCCTGATCGGCATGCAACAAACACAGGCGCGTAGAGAAACTAACGGGGCTGGCGGATCATACGTGGATCGGTGAACATCGTGTGGTGAGCGCAAAGTTTCTGTCAGCACAAGCGAAAATTCATGTATTTATAACGTATTTTGTATATCTAAATAAAGATATATGATGAAAAGACTGCACAGCAGAAATGGGCTTACAACATTCGCTGGCAGCGATCATTTGTCTTCCGCTGCTGCCGTCCCCGTCCCCTCTCCAATGTCAAACACCTGCAGCGGAGACCCTGATGAGGTGGCGAGGCGTAGGTGATTTCTTTAAACCTCTGGACCAACTTAGCGCATGAGCTGACGAGCCGTGGCCTTATGTAACAGTGGCTGACCGAAATGTAGCATGACGAAGCGTGCGTGACATGGTATTACATGGTATGCATTATTCTGTTCGTTAGGTATTGTCTGCGCACATTGCACTTTTCAGCTAGTTACTTGCAGGTAAATGTGCGTAAGGTAACGCCCATAAGCCAGCATGACGCCTTTAAAGCAATAGTCCGCATTGCAAAAAATATCAGAACACAGTTTTATGTAGGTATTTGTGATACAGTTTCCTTTCATATTTTTAGAAATTGTCATACATCGCACCGATTCAGGACAGAATATGGTACATTGTTTGAATATGTTTGACTTTTTGGTGAAGAAAAATGGCGCTTGTAAAGACATACGGCGCTATGGCATCACATTCCTTTACCAGCGCCGCATTCTTTCGTCAAAAAGTCCAATATGTTCGGCTGGAGAGTTTTCCAGCCAAGAAAAATTGCAGATGGGGGTTTCGCAACACAGGTAACAAAACTACCACATCAATCCAAGCCCAATGTTAAAAGTGAACCTATTTCCATCAACCCGCGGCCGCGCTTGACCAAGGTCTCAGCTGAACACCACTGACCGGGAGCGCGACAAATATTGTCCCTCGTTATCTCCGAAGTCAATGACCGTAGCGAGACGCTTAATGTGGCATTAGAAAGGTCTCTGTCAGACGCATCTGAAGCGTAATCTTTTTTATTTGAAGTCACATATCAGGTCAAGGACAGGTCAAAGGTTAGAATCAAGGCTTTTGAGCTGATCGCCGATACGAGCCTTTTATTGTGACCATAATCACTCTACGTGATCCTAACAGAGTATTCAACATTCTCTCCATGGACCATGGGAAGACATTTATATTTTTTGGCAGAGGTCAAGATCAAGGTCAGGTCACAAAAGGTAATTGACCCCGATTACATGTGCAGCTGGTTGAACAGATAAATTCGAGAAGCGAAATAAATAAAAGTATCGACTCATAGTAACGGGTCTAAACCCGTTTAATACGGTGAACGGATCTAAGTATTAAAACCATTTTAGTAAATAGTTCCGTAAACGGGAATTCGATCCACTTACACGAATCGAAACGGATATTTGACCCGTTTAGGGTATGTGTGGGGGGAGGTAACCCCACCATGAGAGGAAACCCGCTGTGCCTCATATCGCTGGAGTTATGAAATAAATGAAACATCTTACGCCATGTTTTTAGTGGGGGCATTCCAGGACAATTTGACAGGTGCATAACACCCGACCCCTTCACATTTTCCTTAAAATTCGTGCACCAGGTAATCATGTTTCCCATCTATGATTTTCAAAGTTTCCGGACCGTCCGAGCTACAGTTTCGGAGTTATAGCCTCGGTAATTTTTCAATCTAGAAAAACAAGGGTTTCTTTCATGTGCAACGCCTTTTTAATGACTGAACAAAATTAAATAAGATTTTTAATAATAAAAATAGGTACTATACAAACATTATCGGGAAGTGGACCAAATACAAAAATATAATTTTAAATTTCCAAAAGTTTTGTCAAAAATGTTGAATTGCAAAAAAGATGTAACCTGTTAAATTATTTCATTTTTATGAAACATTTTCGTTGCTCAATACCTCTCTGAACTGCACATCACGAATAGGAGATGTGTATTTTTTATAAGATTCTATGTATATTTTCTTATTCACTAATGTAGGTTAGTTGGGAGCATTTTCTGTTATGTCCCCACGCATATAGTAATTAATATGTCTGTCACCCTTAAGTAATTACGGTTTGGGGCTTTGTATATGCACATGCGGAGTACGAGGAGGGTATGAAGTCATTTTCGTTTGCAGGGGCGCGTCCGGAATTGAAAAAAGGGGTAGCATTATTGCGAGGTAACTTTAATATTTTGGCTTGCAATGACGTAACCTACTTCATTTGCTGAATTAAATGTACGCACCATTGGATGGCTTACGTCCGTTTAAAGGATAATAGGCGTCTCCAGACAGAGTAAAAAGGGGTAACAATATGAATCGCAGTTGCAAGTGAAAAACGCACTTTTAACTAGAACTAGTATTATAGTGACAAACATATGCGTACCCAAGTGCTTTATTCCTCTAAAATTTAACTTCTGAACATGCTTTATGCCTAGCTTATCATAAATCAGATCATTCAAAACGGGTCTATCTGGGAACAGAACTTCTTTATATTGTTAGGTAACAACTTGCCATTGGTGAATATTTTAAAAATCTAGTAAAAATATAATTCAAAAATCTATCACTTATTTCACCTCCTTTTTCACTGCCTGGTTTCGCCAACTGAAAATATGTTTCATATATATTTTGACCGATGTCAGAACAACACAAAATTTAAATCCCTTATTCACTATTTTGAGTTTTTTTAAATAGTGTACGATTTGAGTGAGATCGAACGCTATTACTTATACGCTATACTAAATACGCCATTAATTTCTTTGTATTTTATTTTTGTTTAACAAAGAAAATAAATGTTGTTGTTGTTGAACGCCGTTTGACTTGTGAAAATTGGACAAGTAGATCTTGAGATCTCAAGGGGAGGGGGGCAGAAATCGCCCCCGCCACTAATAAGGGTAGCCAGGAGCCTGCTACGTAAAGAGATAATTTTTGAATTTTAGGAGTGGTAATAGATACGTCTCTTTTATAATAAAGAGCTTTAAATGCTATGTCACGCAACTTGATAAATCTTGAAAAAAAAATGAATTTTGGTTCCCGAGATACAGAGAATGTTAGAGTCGATCCCTAGGTCACTGTGTGTACGAAAAATTGGCCCAGGCGATGACATGTTCCTCACCAAAGCCTGCTCAGCATATACACATAACATCTTCTTTACTAAATCTGCAATTTCTTCAACGTGACAGGCGACATAACCATGATATGCGTGGGGTATACATACGGAGACATATAGGGCGTCGGTTTCAGCATCATTTCAACCGGCTCGCGCCTCACGAATTTAATCTTCTGGAAGAACGTTTGCCATGCCGTATACTTTTTGCCTCTAGCACAAAGGGATTTCTTATTATCATTTGATTCCAAGAGATTCACTCCCTCGATGACACACCCCAGCAGCACCAACAGAGTCACAGACACTTATTTGAAGAGCGCCCATATGCAATATGCATACCAGCTGGGGCCAGCGGTGCCTGTTAGTGCACCCCAGGGGTAGGTACTTTCTTGGCAGGGCAATAACAGATAAGCCACATTCCAAATAAATAAATAAATGCATTATCTGTTCTTGACTTTGTGCAGCGTTCTTCATTAATTGCATTCTCTAGAACCAGTACGATGTAATTGTACATTGCTTGCAAATGCGGCTTAAAACGCCTGTGACCTAGGAGCTTGTTATTCGCTGTTGTTTTGAAATGACCATTGTGGCTTTTATCATGATTAAACCCCGCCGCGTCGATGCTCGCTTACCGTGACGGAATGGTGGGGAGGGGGGGAAGCGGGCGTTTTGATGCCTCTCTTTAACCTTGGGACCTTGGGACCTTGGGACCTTGGGACCTTGGGACCTTGGGACCTTGGGACCTTGGGACCTTGGGACGTAAACTAAGACCAAAGCAAAAAGCACCGTTGGAAAGCTTCCACAACCATTCTAAAACTATTTCAGTTTTGTCTCGCCCAAATCTAAATTGAGTTCACCAGAAGTCATTAACCAGAGGCCATTAACTCTTCTAAACTATGCAACGTAGAGCCAGGGGTAGGCAAAAATGAGAAGTGTCTGTCAAAGCAATGCTAGATCAAAGAGGTCGCCGGCATTGGAACTTTCAGAACGGTTGGTTGAGGTGTGGCCAAATCTATGAACACATTCTGAAAAGTAAAACACATCGGGTATTTGATTTCATATGCATGGAAAGTGGATTAAATCAAGCTTCATTCAGCAAAAGTTCAAATAGGGGAATTTCAAAAGACCCTGAGACGAAAGACACAATTCATTTTGCCTCAAATCCATAAAGTCACTAAATTCAAATTACCATAGGATTCATATTGGCCAGATGTTGAAAAGGTTAATTTGACAAACAAAAATATCCAGATAGGAAGAAAGAATACAGGGCAGAATTAGAAAAGGCCAGAGCTCGTAACAACCTGAGGTTGAAAGGGTCAGGACTCAAATTGGCAGGGTTTGTAAGGGCCAGAGCTCGTAATGCCCAGCCAGAGATCGAAAGGGCCAGAGCTTGTATCGGGTGTTTCATGAAAATGTATCCACTCGTAAATTCGCAATAGCTCTAGTAGTTTTGGTTGCAGATTTTCAAATTTGCCTGTTTTGGAAAGCTGATGAAACTCGACATCGCAGAAGTTAAAGCCAATTAAATAAAACTTATATCAGCTTAGCGTCACCAAGGTGAAAAATGCTTACGAAAACTGCGTTCACATCTCATTTTATACGCTATCCAGAAAATAATGGATGCACCAATGCTTGAAAAGGAGAAATGTATTCGCGTGCCTTTAAGTGAATATCAAAAAGCGCACAACAGAGGACCAAACGAATTACGATCACACAATTCACCGCTAACTATGCCTCAGCCAACGACAGAGGACTGGATTTGTACCGTGAAGTGCTTTATTTTCCCCTCTGAGCCCAATATATTTTTTTTATTTATCAAGGGATTCCTAACCAAGTCAAGGACGCTAACCAAGTTCAACCACGCACTCATGACCTGAAGCAGAGCATCGGGCAGATCCTGGCCACCATCACGGCCGACATGTGCCCGCAATGTCATGACCTTATTGACCAGCATGTGATTCAGGATGCGTCGTTGTGTTGTGGAGTCTGGTGGTCGACACTTCGAGCATCTGTTGTGAGATCGCCGCTATGGCTTGGTCAGAGTGGTTCACCGAGCGTCGTTACTTCGGTTTCGTCATAGATTCTTTGGTAGTTAGTTTGTGTGTATCTGCTTGTTGCTCAAGTGCGGTTATTCCCTGGCTTAGAAGGACCAGCTGTTTGGTTATCCAGCGTGACCTCAGTTCTGTGAAAGATCTAGTCACTGGCGGAAATAAAAATATGTTATTGTCGCATTTCGTTCAGTCTTTCCCTGCCGTGAAGTTACATAAATATATATGATGGAGATGGAGCTATAAGTTGTGTGATGTAAAACTTCATCAACTTTCTAATACCGGTAAATTTGAAAACCTGCGACGAAAACTATCAGAGTTATTGCGAGCTTACGAGTGGATACATTTTTATGAAACACCCGATATTGGCCAGATGTTGTAATGGCGAGAGCTTAAATAGGTTAAAGGTTGAAAGGGCAAGACCTTGCATTGGTCAGAGGTTGAAAGGGCCAGAGCTCGTATTGACCATAGATTGAAAGGGCTATAGTTGAAATCGGCCAGATCGATACTGACGGACAGAGATTGACCCGCACCGTGAACTATCAAAAATATCAGAGGCCATAACTAGAAAACGCGTTACCTTAGGTGTTTAGAGGGAGAGGGAGAGGGAGAGAGAGAGAGAGAGAGAGAGAGAGAGAGAGAGAGAGAG
>JARBER010092606.1:0-11483 GCA_030265075.1 Balanus glandula
GGCAGGCAGGCAGGCAGGCAGGCAGACAGACAGACAGACAGACAGACAGACAGACAGACAGACAGACAGACAGACAGGCAGACAGACAGAGGATCCATTAGCGCTTCTGACAGCCGCGGTGATGGTGGCAGTGACAGCGGCTGATAGCGATACCTGCTGGTATAACGGGCCTGGGCCAGGACGGAACAGAGGCAATTTCAGTCGAAATTGAATGTTAATACGAGTAATGCCTGGTAATTGCGTAGTCTCCCTCTGGGCGAACCTATCAGTCCACGGGAAATGAATGTGTGTCATTAAAACAGCTGTTAAAAGTGTCGATATTTGTCAGGAACGTCGTGATTTAAACAGCTTTTGAATGGCCAACTTTCCACAGGAACCTTTCAGAGCCCTGAAATCACCTGTATTCATTAAGCTTGTGCGCCATATTGAGTGACTGCCTCACAAATCGGCATCAGTTCCAGCGAACACCACAACGTGCCGTCACCGACCCACCTAGCGTGTATCTGTGGCACAGCAATAGCCACGTGAGTGAATCCTAATTACGCCATAACCCGTCACGGGTAACTGCCGACCCCAGCGTGACTCCAGCGTGACCCCACCCCTTCACTCCACCCTGCGCCGAACCGGCGCAAGTTGAGCCTTACCTGGTGATAGCGGCGGGGACAGGGCGTCATCTGGAGACGGCATCAGACGCGGGGTGACCGGTGACCCGACGGACACGGGATTGTCACTCCCACAGGAGTGGTACTGGACGGTAACATCAGCTCCACCACAGAGTGCCGTGACCTGAGTAGGGTGGTGAACTGAGTTACGTCCGGCCTTTCACGCGGTGTCTTCCGGGGGTAAAGGGTAGAGAAGTGGCGAGCTAACACGCAGAAACGCTCCTGGCGATATCACCCGCTGGCACGCGGGAGCCACGCGCCGAAACGGCGGGCCAACGAACGGCGTTCAGCGTTGCTAGGCAACGGCATCGCGACCACTTCGCCATGAGTGGCGGAGCAAAGCCAAACTATGCTCCAATGCAAATGTGGGGAAACTTGAGGTGCACAATCAAACGAATCAGGCAAACAAAGGTGGCGGAAGGACGAGAAAAAGAACACTTAATGGACGTTTTGGAATAGAGTAGAAAAGGTAGGCGTTTAACAAAAAAATACTATAATTAAGTACACAAAACGTCGCTTAGTGCTAACTCTCACTACGCTGAGCAGTGAGCACCCTGCCATCAAATAAGATGTAGACAAACGCAAGGACAAATACCGAATCCAACAGCCAGCAGCAAAACACAGCTCACATAAACCTCGAATAGGACCCAAATAAGCCAAACATTAGAGAACCCCACAAAAACACGGCACCAAAAACTCCGAAAACACCCACTGCGTCCAAAGCACCACCTCGGCACCACCACCACAGCCACCAGTCCGTTCTGCCCGTACCGTGCGCGGCGCCGTGCCGTCCCACAGCGCCCGGCCCCGCTCCGGGCCCGCCGCAGACTGGCCTGCCGCCGCCGACAGCGACTATAAACCGGCGGCCGGCAGCATCGACCGTCGAAATCGACCCCGAGCGACGCATGCCGGCCGGCGATCAGCGGCTCTCATGACCCGGCGACAGCGAGCCGCGACGCTCCGACGCGCCTCCCCGGCGATCAGCGGCACTCATGACCCGGCGACAGCGAGCCGCGACAGCGAGCCGCGACGCTCCGACCCGCCTCCCCGGCGATCAGCGGCTCTCATGACCCGGCGACAGCGAGCCGCGACGCTCCGACGCTCGGACGCGCCTCCCCGGCGAGCGACCAGGTCAATCGGGCATCTCTAACGAGTCACGACCACTCCGGCTCACACCGACCTGGCAGAGGGTATTTCACAAACGGAGCACGCGTCGGGCTGTCGGCTGATGGCGCCAGCATGAGGCGGCGGCGGCGGCGGCGGCGGCGGTGGCGATGATTTCGTCACACCGGCCGGCGGCGATGACCGTCCGGCGGTCCAGACGGCACGTGGCGATGTCGGTCAGACCGAGTAGCCCCCCCCCCCCTCACGGCTGCGTGTCGCGGTAAAACACGACCCCAGAGCCAGACCCCACCGCTCACGTGCCACGCAGCAGGGTGGCAGTCCCGCACGGAAATGAAATCGAAACTCGGTAAGCTGCACCGCGGTCCGAACGGAAGGCTCGGTGGGATGCATGCCTGAGCGCATAACTATTGACGACTTATTAGCCGTGCGTGATGTCTACCACAACAGGGAGGGAAGAGCACGGGTCAGGCTGATTGGATGCAAGCCAGTCCCTCTGACAGGAGCCCCAAATCCAGGAGGCATGTTTGTGCCCGAACCCAGGCGAGCAGAACGATGGCAACCAGGCGCGTACCCCTGTCAGACACTACGTGACAGTCTAGATCACGCACGGGCTCACGTATCCTCACGCACTCTCAGGCAGCTCCATGCAGATCACGCCGCTGCAGTGGGGCGACCATCCCATTGTCACGGCGTGTGTCAGGACAGCGTGTCAGTGACGGCCGGCAGCTACACGGACTGACTGTCCAACATGTCGCCATTGTCACAGCTCCGGTGGCAGGACGGGAGCGCGCGGAAAAGTCGGAAAACGCGCGGCCAATGCCCCGCCATCGAACGGCGCCGCCCCGTGCGTGGACCGAGCGTGGGTGCGTGCCGGTCGGTGAGCTTTAATGTCACCCGTGGTGTTACCCGCGCCGCCAGTACCGACTGGTGTCGACCGAGCCGTGCCTGAACCGGGGCAAACTGGGCCGGGAGTGGATTGTGGAAGCCAGGCTCCCGCAGTTCGGGCTCTGTGTCGACTGAGACAGATGCGGAAGCCGGGCTCCCTCAGTAACCACTCTGTGCCGACTCGGGACAGGTGCGGATGCCGGGCTCCCTCAGTTAACGCTCTGTGCCGACTCCGAGCAGGTGTGGGAGGCGGCTCCCTCAGTTAACGCTCTGTGCCGACTCGGAGCAGGTGTGGGAGGCGGGCTCCCTCAGTTAACGCACGTGGCGCCGTCACGCGCCGTCTGACAGCCGTGCCGCCGTGACAGGTCCGCCGTGACGGGCCCGCCGTCGGCACACACGGGCCGCCGGCTGCCGCGGTGTAGGCACTCAGCCCAGGGGAGGCGGACGGCACACACACAGCTCCGCCGGCTGCCGCGCTGGGCAAACACCGACTGAGTGCGCCGGGTTCTATCAGTGCAATGGTGCGAGGTGTGACGGAAAACATTCCATTCGCGCCAACACGCCGCTGGCTGAGACTCACTCAGCAAATGGCAGGGACAATGAACTTCTACTTGTCTTAGTGGATATGAATGACACTTTGCATTTAATTTATAAAAGTATTAAAATTCATAACGACGCGGAATGCGTCGCCAAGCGTATTTTTTTCGAAACGTGTCCCCGACAAGTTACAAAAATATTGTAAAATGACATAACGTAATAGAACGTCTTTTCCGGGGAAAAAGCCAACGCTAATTTCCTAGGTATAGTGGCGAGTACACGTGTTGAATGAAAATAGCGCCGTCACTACCGATGTGACAGACGTGCGCCGTAAAGCATGACGTAGCCCAAGGCCATAGGCGTAGCCGACTAGTTTGTGTCTCTCAAGCACATCACATGCACCGTATGCCGTAACTGAAGCCCTCGGGTCCAGCAAGGCCCAAGCCCTACACCCCAGCAACCAGGTACACGAAGAACTGGGCAACAAGTCTCCCCTCCGGACCAAATTCAGGCCCGGCGCTGGTGACGTGGTTCTGAATTTCGCAACAATACTGTGCGCAGAAATGACACGTTCCCTTCGTCCGTATTTGAAAGGGTTCTGTCGCTCAGAAATGACATGAATTTGAATGTGATTTACTGTCCGCATATTCGTCTATCCTTCATCATCCTGATGCTGAGCCGGCACGTCGGTAACACGTTTCCGTTTATAAAACAGTGCACGTTTCCACCAGGGTACCGACGATGTGGAACAGGCGAACACCGCAAACCGACAACGGACGAGCTCGATCTACAAGACCACATAGCAATCAATGAAGATTGCAGTACAAACGTGCAAGAAGGAATCGATGAATATAAAACAGTGCCAAGATGACCAAGGATATGTAGTTATGCATAAACAGTGCAGGTTCGCTAGAGCGATGACCTTGTGATGCAGCGGTGCTTCTTCAGGTGCCGTCTGGGCCGCCGTGGTTGCATTCCATGCTGATCAATTCCAACGTCTGCTAATGCCATGCTTACGACAGCCTGGCTGCTGCGAACTCATCCGAGCATGGCAGAACAGAACGGCAGGGAAGCATGCAATGGCAGACGTCTGAGTCGGATTCCGAGAACAATCTGGACGCCTCCCGGCGGACGGCTATGGCCAGACGCCGCGAGCTGTCATCTCGCGAGATCAACTGGGCCCCTATAGAGGTGCCGCGAGCTGTCATCTCGCGCGATCATCTGGGCCTCTATACAGTATACATACAGAGGTGCCGCCGGTCAGCCGTCACCGGTCAGCCGTCACCGTCCCGGCACCAGTCGGCAGTCATCATCAGTCGTATCTCGCCGACGGCAGCTTCCGGTCGGCGTCTGCCGCTTCCGGCCGCTTCCATCTGATGTCGTCCGGTGCCGCCGCGACCCACCTGCCCCTCCCCGGCCGACGGGGGGCAGGGAGGGACTCTGCAGAGAGCAGCTGCGCACCGCCGCCAGGCAAAGGCCTCCGACGGACCCCCTACTCCACCCCCCTCTCCCTCCCCTCGCCAGACAGATGGCTCCCGGGTACATCACCAGACATGCAATGTTCAGGGCACGGCTATCTGCCAACATAAAAGCCAATGGAGCGGCAGAGACCACCAGGCACCAGGAAAACGTTATACTTCCAGGAGCAGCCTAAATATAGACAGACTCGGGTAAACAAAGTTCGGGACGTATCGATAAAATGTCTCGTTCGTGTTTGCTGAGCATATCAGACCACATCGTTAGACGCTGGTGCAAAAATAGAGCAGCCCTATAGGGCAATGAATGGCGACCCCGATACATGACGAGAATATCGAGCCCAGTTGCTCAATCGCTGACCTAAAAACACCTCACTAGCGGCCTGCGATGGCCCTCCAGGGACTCGTCTCCTAAAACAGCACACGAGAACCATCAGCACGTGAAATCCTCCCTAGTAAAACACGGGAAGCACTTTTTAACTGAATAATCGTCCTGACAAGGTTTTCGCATTAGTGGTAACGCCCTGACTTCAATGAATTGTCATGATCGCCTGCCATACTATTCAAGTCTGAGTTGACTTTCGCTGGTCATCGATATGAGGCTGCTATAAAACTGCCCTTACATCAATACACCACCGCTAACGAGCGTCCGCCTGATGTCGATCCCTCCCCCCCCCTCACCTCCCCTCAACTCCATCCATCCAACTAGTCCGGCTTATACAAGGCTGGGTTGGGGCGGACCCGGGCAACATATATGACGCGGACAACATCCAACAGAGCCAGCTGAGCCATGTCACGCCGGCGGCCCCCATAGCCTGCGGGCGACCAGGCGGCCCAGAGCAGGAGCCTCCTCTGCGCCGGAGACTCGTGCGTCGCGTGGTCTCTCTCGTGACTCGTCGGTCCCGCCCCCTCCGGACGGGAGATGGTCGGTGACCGCACGGAATGCCTGTGTGATACTGTTGACTGAGCCGGCAGGCTGGTGAAGGGAGCACGCTATGCGATGTCGGTATCGACTGCTGGCTGGCTGACGGAGGAGTCGATAACGGCAGTCAGTCAGGAGGCGGATACAAATACAGGGGCGGTTCGAGGTGAAACCGCTGGACGTCAGTGGCGCCGCAGATTAATGTTCGACAGGAATTATAGGGGTCGATGTCCTCCGAGCGTGACAGGCAAGAACGTCACTAGCTAAGTAGTAAAACAGCTAACACATGTCATCAGAACAGCTTGATGTCCCAAACCTACCTGCAGCCCACCAGGTCAAAGCTTAGTCTACTGGAAGAGGGTCGACTGGCAAGTTTGACAGTGCCTAAGCAGCAGAAGAAAAGGCAGCGCATTAAACTCGCTGGTGGGCTAAAAGTGCACAAAATCGCCTTACACAGCGCTATCAAAGACGAGCGCCGGTGCCGGGACAACTGACGCCGTATGGAGCGCTACAGAGCCGGCAGTTCCCCGGGCAGGTCCTCCGGAGCCGGCAGTTCCCCGGGCAGGTCCTCCGGAGCCAACAGTTCCCCGGGCAGGTCCTCCGGAGCCGACAGTTCCCCGGGCAGGTCCTCTGGAGCCGGCAGTTCCCCGGGCAGGTCCTCCGGAGCCGACAGTTCCCCGGGCAGGTCCTCCGGAGCCGGCAGTTCCCGGGCAGGTTCTCCGGAGCCGGCAGTACCCCGGGCAGGTTCCCCGGAGCTGGCGGTTCCCTGGGCAGGTTCCCCGGGCAGGTCCTCCGGAGCCGGCAGTTCCCCGGGCAGGTCCTCCGGAGCCGGCAGTTCCCCGGGCAGGTTCTCCGGAGCCGGCAGTTCCCCGGGCAGGTCCTCCGGAGCCAGCCGTTCCCGGGCCGGTCCTCCGGCGACGGTAGTTCCCCGGGTTGTCTGTTCAGCTGCCAGAGATGACCTGAGTCCAGACCGGCGGTGCAGCGGCAGCCGAGGCTGCGGCGGCAGCGGTACGTGGTGGCTTGACTAAGCATTGTTTTATCGGAGCGAGAGAGAAGGCTAATAGTTGACCAGAAGTAGGGAGCATGTCGGCTTGGCGGCACGAGAAGATCCGTGTGCAGAATGCAACATGCATTAAGCCAATCTTCCGCGAACAGTGGTAGCGGAAGAGAAGTTAAGCACGCTGTCGTGTTCACAACCCAAAGCGTCCCAACATGCAGGAACTACATGAAACGGATTATCCAGGCTGAGCAAGGTCCAGCAGAATAACAAGTCAGCTAGGACTGTGGTCCGATGAGCAGCAGCTATTCCGCTCTGAGGCAACCATGCGGACGGCTCACAACTCGGCAGAGCTCAGCAGCCAGCGATGCGGCACAGTTCAGAACTCAGAGCACTTCGGTAAAAGTCACTCGACCCGCGGTCAGACATAGTGAAACCATGACGGCAGCCGCAGCCAGCGCAGCTCTATGAAGGGATAGCGGCGCCGGCCACCGTGACGAAAACGGGACGGGACACCGTGACGATATGCCGCATAACGGCGCATCGTCACGGAGGTGCTCCAGGAAACGTGAGACGCGAGTGACAGCAGACCGGTTTCAGGCAGGACGAGCGGCAGCTTAATCAAAATGCGAGTCTTAGGGTTCCGAGCGGGACAGAGGCAGATCAGCAGGCCGATGGTCGCAGCAGGAGGTGCAATTAGGGACTGAGAAGCGTGGATGACCTTGCCATCTTCGAAACTGGCCTCAGATTGATCTACGACACTTCAAAGCAGACAGCTGGACATACTGGACGCCACAAGCTGATTATTCTGCCGCGTGTAGCCGAATATTGGACCGCATATCAGAGAGGAGTACAGGCATCAGCAATCTTCCGTGCAGAGTCTCACCGCAGACCCAAACCGGCGTCAGCACAAAGGATAGATAGCCCCTGCAGTTCCGGCTGCGCGACACAGGGCTGAGGTCTGCCGCGATGCAAAACAGCCAACTACCAGCACGACTACGCCACGATGTCCGGCGGGAAGCCCTGGCTCACGACCACGACGTCGCCCACGCAGCTCCAAACCCGGCTGGACAGCGGGCCCGACCGGCCGGCCACCACTTTCTAAAGCAGCGACGGGGCGGCGGCGGGGCGGCGGCGGGGCGGCGACCTAGCCTGCTCCCGCCCCACCGACAGGCGCCGCCGGCGCAGGCAGAGGGTGGAGAGGTAGGTACCTATCGGCCACTCCTCGACCGTCGACCTAACCCACGCGGATGTGGACCAAGGCCGGGCGAGGTTGCAGCGCGGAGAGGCGGACCGAGCGCCGCCGGCGGCACGGGCGGACCCGAGTCCCGCAGACCGGTGACATCAGCCGCCCCCGCCCCCGCCCCCGCCAGCCGGTGAGCTGGCGCAGCTAGGCGAGCTGGCGCAGCGCTGTGCCCTGGCCCAGCTGCTCGATTGAACCCTCAATGCAGCCTTAGTGAAGCAGAATAGGTGTCAATGAGCTTAGCAGGTAACACACGTGTCTGTAAGAGCATCATAGCTCTCTGAGCTAATCGCCTACTCTAATTGTTGGTAAAAAGATGTGGAGGTGAGAACTGATGAGTGCATATGAAACATGGACAAGGAGGTTCACGATCGTCAGTCAATAAACTCAATGGCGTTCATGAGTTTAGTATGCAGATGACACCAAACCAACGGAACCCCCTCTGTCAATATACGCCAATGGAGCGGCTCGATAGTTTCAAGCAGCAGGTAAAACTCGATGGCCTTGACACCTACCTGACCGGTCCAGCAGGTCGCATCCCGGACTGCAAACACCACACACACGGCACAGAGCAGCAGCGTCTCGGCTGCCGCGCACACGGCCCTGTCCACTGTCATGGCGGCGCGACGCGGTCCGGGTCATGTCGCCGGGTCAGGGTCAGTGGCAGCACGGCGCCACCTGCTCCCCCTGCTCACACCGGTGCACCAGCCCCGCGCGCCGACACTGGCTGCACTGACAGATACGCATGGCGCCGACGGACAGATTCCAACACGCGCTCACGTCACGCACTGTCCTGCACTCACAGCTGGCCGACTACGATCTGGTGATCTGCCGCTTATCTCGTGAGCCACTGCGATCGCCTGGTGTCAGCGCTGATCCTGAGACGCGTCCGACGCCGATCCACTGCGCGTCTCACGATCGCCGCAGTCAGCTGTGGTCGCGCTGATCCGCCGGGTGCACCGCTCCACGCATGCACAGCGCGCGCTCGGCAGCTCGGTGGCGCGACTGGTCGGCCACAACCAGTTCTCCGGTCAGGCCGCTCGGCCGGGCCACAGCCGCCGCCGGGCCGCCGCCTCACCTGGCGAGAAAAAGGCGCGCTCGAGCCGCTCAAGGCCGCGCCACGGCCGCCGCGGGCACGCGCCTAGCGCCCGCTCTTCAGTCTCTCCAACGGCGGCGGCGGCGGCAGGTCAGAAGAGACACGACAGGCACCGCGGAGGCAGTTCAGAAGACGGACACGACAGGCGACACGCGGCTCAGCAGTCGCTTCCCCGGCCGACCGCGGCTGGCCTGGACGCGCGACAGACGGCCGCGGCTCGCCGTGATAGCGGCCGGCGCGTGCTGGTGACTCTGTCGTGACGTCACGCCGCCGCCTCGCCAGTGAAACCCGCCGTTTTCCAGCTGCGGCGGTCCGCTATCACCGGGACGTCCCCGTATACGGCGACAGCGGATACAGGGAGTATGGCCGGCTGGTCAGAGAGCACGCAGAGATAGCCTTCCAGCCGGGACGATAGCCAGCCGGCCGGCCGGCCGGCCGCTCTCCGCCAGGCAAAAACGATTCCACTCGCCGGTCCCGCGGCCGGTCACGTGGTGCTGCCCGTGTCGAGGCGGCCTGGTCATGTGACCGGCTCAGCTCTGCTCGGCCAACATATGCCCAAACACCGGTTGGCGGCGATCAGGGGGGAGGGGGGGGGGGGGTTAGAAGCGGGGGGAGGTCGGGATCTCCGGCGCCAGAGATGCATAAACATTTAAACACGGGGCACGGGTCGGGGCCGGGAGGTCGATACCGTGAAGCAGCGCGTGCCATGAGCAGCACGTGACCCACACAAGTCGGACACGTTCTGATGCTGAGAAGGGGGGGGGGCACACTCAACCAGCGGTATTCACTCAGCGACTAACACGATATCAGTAAAATGTGAAGCATACATATATTTTTTTATGAAGCATACATGTAAGCAGGAAAATGTTATGAGCCTAGCCGCACACCATTCGTGTGTTCAAATTTCAAACAACTCTTATACATCGCACTTCACGTGCAGCACTGTGGCTGTGCACGATAGCGGTAGTAATGGAGACAACAGCCCGGCGCAAAGGACCCTACTGATCAAACGGGTCAAACGGGCAGAAAATGATGAGTTAAGTCTCCCCTCAATGCTATCGATCGCCACTTGCCAGCACTGCTGCCCTCGCTGCTACTTGCGCGAACTAGCATCATAAGTATGAACCGTTCGTCAAGCTGCCGACACGGACGGCTGCCGCTGCCATCACAAGCTGCGCGGCCAGCCGAGCTGCGCGGCCCGGCCCGGCGGGTGCTGCGACCCTCTCCACGTCAGACACTACGCAGTCCGGAAGCGGGCCGCGGGCGGTGGTAATTACCGGCCGGCGGTCCCGGCCGGGTGCCGAGCGGCGGCCCGCGGCTGACCGTGACCTCGGTACACCTCGGTAGATGGCGCCCCGGTTGACCGTGACCTCGGTACACCTCGGCAGATGGCACCCCGGAGCAGCGCCAGGAGCACATTTCTATGCACCGTGCCGTGCATAGCACCCGTGCACGGTGGTCACCCACACAGCGCGCCATCTGTGCTAACTGGTCAGCCTGAGTTGCTATGCCATCTGCTCAGCCGCGGTAAGTGCTTCGCTCAAGGGTCAACCGTCCAGAAAAGAGTTAACAGCAGCACTTCGGCCAACGTTGGCTCTTGTTCCCTAATGTTAAGCTAGAAATGCGCAGCGAATTGTGATATTGTATATTTAAAACATGTTAAGCAAACTAGCCAGGGTAGACGCCAGAAGCCATCTGCCCGATGAAGACAGTCTCAAAAAGTCCAGAAATATTTTTGTACATGATCTCGTTCTGAAATATTTTCGACTCATGCGTCTGAAATATTTCCGACTCGTGCGAACCGTTTCGGCCGGCTGGGCGGGCGGGCGGCTCTCATGTCCCGAGCGGCGTCACTCACCGGAACCGCAGCAGAGTCTGCGGACGGCACGCCGCTCAACAACGGGCTGCTGTGTGACGCTAACGGGGCACCCGGCCTGCAGCGGGTCCACCAACTGCAGTCGGTCAGGAGAGACACGGGAGTAAAGCTGGTCAGAAGGCGTGGAATCAAACCTGGTCAGAAGGCGCGGAACTAAAGCTGGTCAGAAGGCGCGGGACCACAGCTGGTCCGAAGGCGCGGAACTAAAGCTGGTCAGAAGGCGCGGGATCAAAGCTGGTCAGAAGCCAGGGAACTGAAGCTGGTCAGAAGCCGTGGGACCACAGCTGGTCAGATGAGGCCGAGGTCACAGCTGGTTATAAGCTACGGAACCGGAACCGGTGCCATCAGCTCAGCAGCGGCAAAGCCTTGGTTCCGGATGATCTTGCTCAGTCATTCCAGGCCGATCAGCCGCCACATCCTATGCATGCTTCAGTCACCCAGTCTGCGTTACAGGCATTCTGTTGACTGACTAGGCAGATCTGCGGGTGTTTTTCAACGGCGAAAACAGCGATGACCGTGCAGAAATGGAAGCCGGCAATCCGTCATGCGCTTCGCTACAGTTGTTTTTCTTCGGGTAAAAAACTAATATTCACTGAAAAGCAAAATGATTCCTTTTTAGGCATAATAGGGGAATGTACCAAAATGCCCCTAATATTCTCTCTACT
>JARBER010092717.1:0-11480 GCA_030265075.1 Balanus glandula
ATGTCATTTCTTAGCCGCGCGTGTAGAATGTTGCCTGTTTTTGTCCCAAATGTGTAAAAGTATGGTGGCTGTGGTGATCCAAGATGATTAGCGATAAGTTGTTTGAACGCAGTCTGAGTTTGGCTTCTGGCAGCGACGGGAAGTTCGTTGTATTGTTGGTAGTGATGATGAAAAATGACCGTTGGTAGGAAGTTGTGTGTGACCGTTCGTGGGTCTGGG
The DNA here is from genome assembly GCA_030265075.1 of Balanus glandula. Lineage (NCBI taxonomy): Eukaryota > Metazoa > Arthropoda > Thecostraca > Balanomorpha > Balanidae > Balanus > Balanus glandula. The sequence continues at coordinate 220 of JARBER010092717.1, forward strand.
TGTATGCATTTGCGTTTCTAGGCGTCCTGCGTGTGTCTTGTTCACGTGTGTGTAGTATTATTGTTGTGATGTAACTGGGCGCGTGACATTCCGGTTGGTTAAGTTTGTGGTAAAGTGCTATTCTGTGCATGGCCGTCAGTCAGTAGTTGAATGGGGAGCGTAAAGTGAAGTATCGTCAGCGAAGAATAGAATGTCGTTTTCAGTGCGTTTCGAGGGTTCGTCAAAATATAGCAATGCGAGGAGTGGCCCAAGAACAGAACCCTGTGGGCAACCGGCGTTGATAATTTGATGAGAAGAAAAAATGTCATTGATGTGTACGCTATGCTCTCTATCTTTCAGGTAAGATTCAAGCCATTGTAAAAGTTTACCAGAGAGTCCAAAGTCATATTTGCATTTAAGTAGCAGTCCTTGATGCCAAATTATATCGAAGTATTTCGCGATGTCTAGATAGATTGCGGTAAAGTTTTGTCCAGTGTCAAGTGATTTATGTAGGTTGTGTGTCAGGTAAAGAAGTTGTGAGAATGAGACACAGACATACAGACACAGACAAGCGCTTAGTGAGACACAAGAGTACAGACACACACGGACACATGCATACAGACACAGACAGACGATCAGTGTGGCAGACAGCAGCGGCAGTAATATATGTCAACATAGTGCGAGCAGGCGCGCATTCTAATTTGTGTTATCCGCGCTCCTGTTCAGAGTCCAGACCGACACAATTTGGCCTAATTGTTTTCATTTCTATGACGAAGGTATCATCGCATCTTTTTCGGAATGCAAGGATATATCAAATGGTGGGCTTGAATTGCAAGATCAGCCACCACAGATATCGGGATACATTCGGAAAGCATGAAAAACTCAAATCGTTACCAGAACGAGAAAATGACGGCGAGCTATTGCACATATTAAAACAAACGTTATAACACAGGATAAACAGGATGTCTGCGATAACCAGGATCCAAAACTTTCCACTAGAACGAAACGGATGGCTTTATTTTCACGTACAAAATGGCCTCATAGATTACTCTGAACGTCCTTTACGAAGTTGGCAAATCGACAAAGTGAAAAGTTGTCAAAGTAATCGGTGCTCCTCAGGCCCGAAAGGAAAGCGCCAAGGAGACCCCAGGGAGCCAGAACGCGTTATTGAGTGACAAACTAAATGGTCCACGAGGAAACTGACCCGGAATTAAGTACAAATTCAGGAAATGGCACGGGTCCCAGACTGTTGGCTCGGCGGACGGAACAGACGTTTGGCCACGTGCCTGGTAACCAAATACTAGCGCTCTACCATCCAGGGTGATAATGAGCGCTTCAATTATTCCAATTACCAATGGTGATATTGCATTAGCGTGTAGTCAATAGGAGAGCCAGTCTGCTTATGAGTCAGCATGGTACTCCATCTGACTCCAGTCGGTTCGAGAAAGTGAAATGCAACAGGTAACCAAGTGTGCGGTCCAGCGACCATTCGGTGGATGGAGCCGCCCATTGAGTCAAGACTCATAACATGTAAAATTGCAACTCAGGATATGCAACAGAAAAAATAGTTGCAGGACCATTTCATACACTAATTCACTATAAGTTCACTATTTTCCAGCTGGGACAATGCTCAATATGTTCATTATGCTAGTTTTGCTACCGGTTCAGCGAGTGATGAAATACGATGACGATCAACGTTTAGACGGATGGATAGTCGACATCATCAGGCCCCCACGGCAATTCGGGATTCTCGGAGGTGTGCGCTGCAGTAACTGTACCCACCACACAACATCGAATTACATTGTCAGGGTATATAGCAATGTTTATATCACTCCGCACACATTCCAACAGTCAGGCCAGGGGCTTATGACCTCAATGCTGCGCCATAGGAGGGATATGACGAAAGTAGCGTCATTGGGTTTCCACTTTCTGCTCGTCTGACGGCCAATGTCGGGAGCCAACATCGTCGTATTTGTGTTGAGTGGTAGGTTTAGACCACTACTACATTTCTTATTCGTTGCAATGTATTTTTATGCATTTTCGTGTGTGGTACGGTTTTTGTTAAGAAAGACAATGACGTCATCTGGGCAAAATCCAAAGTCCTGATTATTTTGCCTTCAACATATGGCCTCGAGTCGGGCACCACTATCATTTTAGCAGCTCGCGAAGATACACTGACACTGACTGCGACAGAGTGCAACATTCCAATCATCATATCGAATTCAGTACTTCAGAGCCTTTGCAGGAGCGAGAGATTTCGAAGACCAACAGGTTTGCGATAAACACGGACGGAAAAATACCGGCTATCGTCACCCGGCGCACCCCAGCCCACTGAAACGGCACACTGCCGGCTCACAGCTCCACGGAGAAAGTGTCTCTGAAGCCAGCCGCCCTAAACAAAGCCGTCGTTATCGACAGATGTAAGTGACGGAGGATGGAGAGGAGCTGACGATGTGCTCTGTTTATCCGCTCCAGCCAGCGCTCGAGGGCCGGCTGTGAAGGGCGCTGTACGATGCGTTGTATGATTGTACTCCCGACAGACCAGTCAATCCGGACACGGCGGCCGACTTGAAAGCGAGAAAACATACAAAATCGCTGAGCAGCGCCCAGCTGTCGTTCGAGGCGCCTCGGGAGGCGTCCGACCTTTACGGCTGCGTGGCTTCAGCTCACTGATGACGTCATACCAGCCGGGTGTGACGTCATTCGTCCTATTCTGCTCGCTGTCCGGAAACATGGCAGCCGGTGGTCAGCGCGGCGATGCTCTGAATTTCGAGCGAACGGTGGCTGTCGTTGGATTTCGAGCGATCGGTGGCTGTCGCTGGCGGATTTCGAGCGATCGGTGGCTGTCGCTGGATTTCAAGCGATCGGTGGCTGTCGCTGGATTTCAAGCGATCGGTGGCTGTCGCTGGATTTCGAGCGATCTGTGGCTGTCGTTGGATTTCGAGGGATCGGTGGCTGTCGTTGGCGTCACTCACAGTGCTCTGAGGCCGCTGGCCAGTTTAGTCTACAAATGATAGTGTATAGTGTATGGAGCAACGCACGCCGGCTTCATACCACCAAAGGCACAGGCAGTATACTATCAAGTGTGAGACAATGCCCTAAATGGCATGCAATATGCTTACTTGATGCAGCCAGTCTGTGAACGAAATACTGTTCTCTTCATCCAATACAGATAAGATTCATTGTATCATTCATGTATGCACATTGCACATATCAGAGGCTTCAGATTCATGGAGCCAATCCCTGGGCACATTTCGTTGCCATGGGCGAGGAAATGTCAATGTTCAGCACGAGCTAAAGAAACAGGCAGTGAGGTATACGTACTGACAGGCGATTCGGGGAAAGGCAGCCGGCTTACGTCTGTCGGTCGGACGTCGGATCAGCGGCCTAGGATGGCTGCCACGCGCACTGCTCATGATTAACGAGTCTGCCCGCGGTCAATAGCCCCCCCCCCTCCCCCCCCACACCACACACACACACACATACACACACACGCCGCAAACGCCCGCCATTCGTTTCACCACATAAAAACACCCGTTTGGCAATGGGCACCCCGATATCACTCATCGATACCCGCCCGGCCATCGATATCCCTCAACCGACACGTGTAACTGAATGTAGCAACAGATGTCCGGCGCCCCGGCACATATCACCCCGCTGGCCGCCGGTGGGCTGCCGAGTCCGATCACAGTCTCCGCGTATCGACCCCGCCAGTTCCCAGTTACCGGCGCGGTGCGACAGCGGCGGTTAGAACGCGCTGCCCCCGCGGCCGGCAGAGCGCGGCGACGCCCGAGGTGACGCCGAACTCAGACGAAGACGGTTCAAAGACGGGTTCGAAGCGGCGGGCGGCGGCGGACGTCAAATCACCCAACTTTGCGTACGGCTCCATATTGGATCCGGGTCGGCCCGGCGTCGGCCCGCCCGGTTCTGATCGCCGCAGGTGTCGCCGCTCTCGCCACTAACTACACAGCGGAACACAGGATGGGGACAGGATGGGGAGGACAGGATGGGGAGGACAGGATGGGGAGGACAGGATGGGGAGACAGGATGGGGCAGGTGTTCTCGAAGTTTATGTTTGGCTAGGGACATCTCAGCCGATGCCTTCCTAAAAGTCGGGGGGGGGGGGGAAGTAGGAAATAGACCGGTATACTCTGCAAAGCACGTGCACACGCCTATTTTATATATCTCAGTAACGGCTGAGCTGATCAAATATGTGTTCAAAGATGGCGTGCAGCTAGAGTCCAGTCATCCGACGCGTTTCCAAGTCAGGAATGGGGTGTCTCTGCACGTGCACAGTCCACGCCTCTATTCAAATTTGGTATGTGGTTTAGAGTCAGCCGCCTATCAGCAGTTGCCGCAAGTCAGGGATGGGATTCCGCTGTACGTGCGCGCGAGTGCTCCCTTTTTGCACCACGGAATCTTCGACTACTTGCCCCATTTAGTTCAAATTTACCATACATTTCGTTCGCGCTCGCTCGTCCATCGCCAATTACGGCGATTTACTAGTATATATTCCACAGTAATGCTCATATGCATTTTTTAACCACGCTCTTGAATTAGCCTGTTTCATCTGTAAGCTTCGTTGCTGGAATTGTTGGGAGCAGCCGCTGTTAGCACTCGTTGCCCTCTAGCCGCCTCCATTGACCTTTGAACTCAGTGCCTAGGGCGTTCGGTCAGGCAGTCCGCCGGAGCATACGCGAGACCCGTGACGAGTGCAGATAATAAGATAAGGCCAGCCTGACACGAGCCCTCGGCTCAATTAAGCACACGAGACAGGCTCCAAAAATAGCAAAAATATTCTTTGTTAGTAGGAAGCCCGATGCTAAAGCGAAGCCACATATCTGCATTGATATTAAGATTGGGAGCAACAGCACAGTATGACCAGGGTTTTTCAGAGCCTGTCACTATGAATGCTGATAGGCGGCACAAGGAAATGACATGCCTATTGCCTATTGCCTATTGACTGTGAGGAATGCTGTTTCCAGCGGATAGCAGAAAAACCGCCGGGGAACTGGCGGCAGTTCACAAAAGAATGTCATGTTCTTCCATGCAAATGGCTGTTAACATTGCGTAAATCACGGCACTGGAGCGTACATTACAGCATTGACATTGGTGCAAAATAACGCCTGCGACATAAACGTCGGTCGAAATAACTTTCTCGGAAGAGCAGCGTAAGAAGTGACCTATACCGGGCCGGCAGTTCCGTGTGCTGGCTTATGTTGTCGGCCTGTGCCGGCCGGCAGTGGGCCAGCGTCGTAAGCCGGCGGCTGAGCCGTGTATAATGCGACCCCCGGAGACGCGACACGGGGTCCGGCCCGGCGGCGGCGGCGGCCGGCGGACCACGGCACGGGCGGGCGACACTCAGCGGACCACAGCACGGGCGGCACTCGGCGGCGGCCGGCGACATCAGCAGACACGCCCGGCTGCCGGTGGCGGCTCACAAATCAGGCCACTACAGGAACACATCCGACGTTCGCCCGGCAAAGGACGGCAAATATTATCATCTTTTTACGGTTGGACTTTTCACCGGCAAGCAAGCATTTCCTCATTTCCCGTTGAAAACTACATTTACCAGCAAAAGTGGCAAAGCATTATTGCTACCTTATTGCTTTGTTCATTTATTTTGGTAAAAGAAATGAATATTAATATTCCTGAACCATTTTAACTGCAGCACCAATTGCAATATAAATATGAACCTGCATTGATTATATTAGCCAGACATTGCTTGTCCATAAGTTCATCTATTTCACACAGTTGTGAAATAGGTGAACTTATGGTCTTGATCTTCAGTAGTTCTACTGAAGATCAAGATGGACCAAGACAATCCAATTATTCAAGTTTGTAATAGGTTTTTACTTTGAGGGGAGATAACGCTCCCCAATAATCAGAATCATAATCAGATATATTCTAAACATATCCAGAACCTGTCTTTTCTATGTTTAGTTAAATAATACATAACAACATATAACACTGTACAGTAGTAGTGTCAGGATCGGAAATTTCCGAAATCCTGTCCAATCTGACCGTCGCGGCTCGGTGCAGTGGCCGCGAGGGTCGCGTCAAGCGAGGCGGCCGCGACGCGAGACGCTGAGCGCACCACCTCGATGCGCTCCCCGTGTTCCGCGCGGCAGCACACGCTTCTTCCAGGCAGTTATTCGTGTAGATCACTTCCTGCTCGCTTGGTCTCGATGCCGTTACCGACGCAGCTACTGTGAGCAGCAGCCGGGTGGCAGAGGCGGCATCGGAAGAGCTGACCAGTGTGGACTGTGGCGGTGGTCGTCACGATGCCAAGCGGGCCACAATGTAGTATTTGTAGTAGGTAGTATTTGTTGTATATAATTTCGAGCGAGCGCTTCGCGCGCTCGCTCGTCCTTCCGTAATACATAGGACAAATCTGAGTATGAGCAGCCCGACCCGGCCCAACCCGCGGCAATATTTTGAGAAGCTATAACTACCACACTTCCCATTAACAACCGGTCCTCTTTACTGAGCAGCCACATCCAACTTAACCTGCTGAGACCAGTGCTAACCTATATGGATGACTACCACTGTGCGTGCCGCGTGCCGCGTGAGGGGTGTTCAAAAGACTTTTCTCGCAAAAACTTTAAAACGGCTGGGACGATTATGTTCAAATTTGAAGTGTGTGATTAGCGACACCTCAGATGCGACTTTTCCGCAAGTCAAGGGTGGGGTGATTGCACGAGCTCACCCCTATTCTCTATCTCAGGAACGGCTGAGTCGATGGTGTTCTAATTTGGTAAGTAGGTAGGATCTCCCACCCAAAGCTTTTCCAAATGTCTGATGTTTGGTGACATGTACAGAGTCGGTATACAAATGATCTTCCCTGGCTCTGGGTCTCCCACGGTGGCGAAATGATAGCTGGCTGGATTCCGCACCGAAAATTGTCCGACCGCTTCGACGGGGGGTCCGCTGCCGGCTGAAACCTGGCGGAATCTGCACCGCTCCGTACTGACCCGACCCACACAGACCGATTGCATGGGCGATAACTGTGCGGGAGGGGGACGAGGCTGCATGGCACACCGCTGTTGGAAATCTACGCAGACCCAAAATGTTCGCCATGATAACAAGGATATCTAAGCTGACCAATTTAAAAAACGATATATCTGAACCACAACTAAGCAGGTATTTCTAATTTCATAGACCACTGTACGAACAAATTTAATCACGAATTATTTTATTTGCGAATATTGTTAAAATACGCGTACTACATTAGTGTTTGCTTAATTATAAGGTGGATGCGAGGAAGTTTTCGTTTAAATTTCGGAATTCGGTACTCTGAACGTAAGACGTGCTATAATATAAAAAAAGAGCATCCTTATAACATCATCTGGCGAAAGCGCGGCTTGAACCCACTGGCAAGTAGATGACACTCCGTCGGTCGAACGCTCTACCGACTGATGTCGAACGCTCTACAGACTGAGGTCGAGTGCTCTACAGACTGAGCCACTTACGCTGACATGCAAAGCACTGCCATTCGGCCTCCAAACGTAGATCTCCGCTGGCTATATGTAGCTGACCTATTGGCCTCCAACTCAAACAGCCCTGACCACCACCTGGATCACAGAGCATTCCTTTCCCATACCACCTCGAACTTCCCCCTCCCCCCTCACCAGGTCACGCACCTGTCAGACAGCCACAATGAGTACCAGCATACGGTGGAGAAACCACGTTATTGGGCCTATCGTGACCGTAGCGCCACGTGGTGGCAGGGAAAGATCATTTGCATACCGACTGTAAGTGCGCATGTGCACACCCCTATTCTATACATCCGGAACGGCTGAGCCGATGGTGTTCAGATTTGGAGAGTGGTTAGGGGCCTCTCAGCCGACGTTTCTCCAAAAGTCAGGGTCGGTGTGCCTCTGGACGCACGACGACGCACGACGCACACCCTTATGCTAAATCTCAGAAACGGCTGAGCGGATGTGTTCAAAGTTGGTGTGAGGCTAGGGGCCTGACAGCCGACGCCTTTCCTAAAGTCCGAGGAGTGCTGACCCGATTGTGTTCCAATTTGGCAGGTCGTTCGGAATCTTTCAGTTGCCAGTTTCGCACAAGTCAGGGGTGGGGCGCCACTGCACGTGCAAACATATTTACCCTCTTTGTATCTGCTAAACATCTTGGCTAAAGCAACTAGGTGTCCAAAATCACAATCCATTTCATTTGCGCTCGCTCGTTTATCGCTAACTACGGCGTTTTACTGGTAATGTAGTATGTGTACATAAGACATCATACGGCCTACGGCAGCGCTGCTGTTTTAGTTCAGGCGACCATGCTGGTAGGGCAAGTTATTTGTCATTCCTTGGTTTGGTCCCATAGGCGAGATTAGCTCAGCTACTCTATCTAGGACACAGTCATCTCACACGCACAATTTGGGAAAGCAATCTTATTAGAACTATATGTCTCAGAAACGATCCTCTCTGTCACTACGTCTGGGAAACGACCAACTCTGTTTGGGATACAAGAAAGCGAAAGAAACTAGCAAACACCATAAATTTATCCAGCGCCACCTGCCGATACGCCTTGGCACGCAGGAAGTTCTCGGCCGAGAATGGTCAACAACTCGATCTTGATAAACGCCATTTAACCTCCGGTCACGGGCCTTCCTAATGTCAATTCAGATTTGTAGTTACCCATAAAGTAGATTTTGCCAAGGCCATGTATTTTATTTAGCCACGAAGAACCCAATACAGCCCTCCGAAGTGGCCGCGACCACGATACATAAGCTTCCTTCCTAATGTCTACCCCAATTGTCGTCCGGAGAGTCACAAACTCCTCCAGCATGCAACAGCGCCCGCCCCGCCCCACCTCAACCGTCTGGACGCAACAGGCAGCGTTCCACAATCACGCCTGAGACGCCGCTGATAGACCCCCCCCCCGTCCCTCTCCCCCTGCCGCCGCGCCGCCGAGCTATTTCCGCAGTCAGCGCGGCAGCGTCCGACACTCTCCGGGCGGCGGCGTTACCTTGGCAACCAGCGTGCGTTTGGAGAAGCGGCCGCGCCGGTGGCAGGCGTCGCAGGTGACGTCGTGCACCGTCTCGGGCGCGCTGAACTGGCCCAGCAGCGCCGCAAGGCTGAGCGCCTGCGGCCGCGGCGCCGCCGGCAGCGGCAGCGACAGCGACTCGAAGTTCTCCCAGCGGACGGCGCACTGCCGGAGACACGCGGGCGTCAGAGCCGGGGACGGCGGGAGACGCGGGGAGACATAGGGAGACGAGGGGAGACGCAGGGATTTACGGGGAGACGCGGGGAGACGCGGGGAGACACGGGGAGACACGGGGAGACGCGGGGAGACACGGGGAGACATAGGGAGACGAGGGAAGACGCGGGGAGATACAGGGTGACAAGGGGAGATACGGGGAGACGCGGGGAGATACGGAGAGACGCGGGGAGATACGGAGAGACGCGGGGAGATACGGGGAAACAAGGGGAGACAAGGGGAGACAAGGAGAGACACGGAGAGACAAGGAGAGACAAGGGGAGACAAGGGGAGACAAGGGGAGACAAGGGGAGACAAGGGGATATACAGGGAGACTCGGGAAGATAAGGACGAGGGGAGATGCGGGGAGACGAGGGGAGATACGGGGAGACGCGGGGAGATACGTGGAGATGCGGGGAGACGCGGGAGATATGGGGAGATACGGGGAGACGCGGGGAGACGTGGGGAGACGTGGTGAGACGCGGGGAGATACGGACTTCTTCGGGCACAGCATTGTTCGGAAGATTCTGAATGTACTCGCTAGCTAGTTCAGAAGCGTCTGGGATGTGGAATATCGGTGTGACATTAAATAATGAGTATAATTTGCACCAAAAAAACACAAAATATAGTAAAAATAAGAGTCCCCAGCAGTGAGCAGTGGGGCGGAAGGGACAGGGACACGCACAGAGTGTCGCCGAGTGACGGAGTGGGACAGACGGGCCCTGAGCAGGCAGATCTGGCCACCTCTGATGAGCTCCCGGAGAGGCCCGGCGGGGGCGGACAGGCGACAGCGGCATCGGTCAGGGGCGACAAAGGTGGCGAGATGGGACGCCGGGCGGGAGGCTCACGGTCGAGGTGATGGGAGAACACCGGACACCGAACACCGGACACCGGACACCGGACACCGGACACCGAGCACCGAGCACCGAACACCGAGCACCGGACACCGAGCACCGAACACCGAGCATCGAGCACTGAGCACTGAGCACTGAGCACCGAGCACCGAGCACAGAACACCGGACACCGAGCACCGAGCACCGAGCACCCAACACCGAGCACCGAGCACTGAGCACAGAGCACAGAGCACAGAGCACATAACAACGAGCACCGAGCACTGAGCACTGAGCAGAGCACCGAACACCGAGCACCGAGCACTGAGCACTGAGCACTGAGCACTGAGCACTGAGCACAGAGCACAGAGCACTGAACACCGAACACCGAGCACTGAGCACCGAGCACCGAGCACCGAGCACCGAGCACCGAGCACCGAGCACCGAGCACCGAGCACAGAGCACAGAACACCGAGCACCGAACACCGAACACCGAGCACAGAGCACAGAGCACAGAACACCGAGCACCGAGCACCGAGCACCGAAGACCGAACATCGAGCACCGAAAAAAACGAGCACCGAGCACCGAGCACAGCACGGCGGCTCGCGAGCCATGCAATGGCTGTCATACGATATGATTGGGTACTTGATAATGAGCAGGACAACGGAGAAGCAAACAAAGCTCTCACATTTACCTATGTTGTGTCGTAACTTAAGTCTGGCGTTAGGTAACGGTACATGCTTGTTGCTTGGTTTTCATAATTTTATTATGGCATGTCGTACACCCTTGACTTCTTTTAATTTGGTTTCGTCATTGGATCCTTTAAATCCTGGACATTCCATAATTCCGGAGCCATCTTGTTTGATCTTTGATCATCATTTGAAGCAGTCAGTTGTAGGATCCTGCAGAATCCTGGATCTTTTAAAAATGGAATGTAAGACAAAAAATTAAGTATAAAACTAAAGGGAAAAGCCCACCTTAACTGAGATAGCAGCCAGTGCTGAGAAACCTCTATATTCAAGTTTTCTTGGCTGAAAAGACTTCCCAGCCAAATATATTTGACTTTTGGGCGAAGGAAAGTGGCGCTAAAACGCCCGCATTATCTTTTTAGAGCTACATTTTCTCGTCAAAGGTCAAACAGTATGCAAATAAGTTACGACCTTCCACCAAGCCTATACCGTGTTCTTGCCCCAAAGTGAAAGACTAGAATGTTGTGTTTATTTGTTGAGCGTAGGTTTTTG
>JARBER010092828.1:0-11476 GCA_030265075.1 Balanus glandula
AAAAATTAACTGTATTAAACAATATAATCAGTTTGTTTTCTGATAAATTTTCGGAAGGTGGCCTGTTTCCTTTAAGAGTTGTGTAAAAATGACTATCGCTTACATGAGCTTTTGCCGTGTTTTACATCTTAACTCCTTGATAGCAAAGTTGTTGCCTGCCACTTACCAGCCTCTGTTCCTATATGTCAAGCAATGATAGTTGATTGGTATCACAAGTTTTGTGAGTGAACCTGGCTGGTTCACTCTCATAAATAGATATAGTCATAAACATTTACTCCACAAGATCAATGACATCATATCTAAGCTCAAAGTAGCTTGACAATGACTTTATCTAAAATACCCCTAATAATAGCCCATTTTCTAATGACTTCTGACTTTAAATTACAAGTATTTTATGTATAACATGGTCAAAGTGAATTGATGATTGATTATTAAGATGTTAGTACTCATACCTGAACCTATCTGACCAACCAACGCAATTTGGCCATGTAATGCCTCCAGGAATAATTGCCGGGAATGCTGCCAAAGCTGCTCAAGTCACAGGGGATTGATAATTGATGATCAAACAGTAAGTACTCACAATGACAGTGGTGTGTGTTCAGTTCCAATGAAATAAGAACTGTAGAATTGCTATAACCTAGCTGGCGTGCCTAGTAAGTGGTGTGTGAAATCAAAATGCTGCCCATAGTGTATCATCACCACAGAAAGTCCTATATTGACATTTCATGTCTTCAGAATGAAAATAATATGTCAATATCATCTGTATTTTGGTGAAATCACACATCCAGATATGACTTTTACCCTGTTCTTAATATTAGCTGTAACACACCAATATCGATGCATTGCAAATTTAGAAATAAAATAAAGTAAAAAAGCAAAAAATTTTCATCAAATTCATTGAATGAACTTGGATGCAGTGTGTACAATACCTATAAACAGGAGCAAAATTTAAATATAATAGATGCATCAGCATGGTGAAAACCACTTGGAGCACATTGCGCCATAACTGCAGCACGATACAAATAACCACAGAAACGGCTTGCAAGCTTGAGTTAGATAACAAAATAAGGCAGTTTTTCAATAATTATTTAAATAAAGAAGATATTACCTTTCCATTAACCATTCGATCCAAGATGTTTGCCACCAACGCCTCAGCCGCCGCCGCGCGGCAGGCAGGACACAACAAACTTTTACAGTTAGTTTTGCGGCAAAAACTTGTATTTAATCGTTATCAAAATAAGGGAATGTTATTTCAACACGTGTAAATAATAATCAGCTATAACCAGATTCAAAAACAACAGAAAATTTATTCACATTCACTATATGTAACCTTAAAAATTGAAAAACAATAAAGGCGCTCTTTTGTGTGGCCTTTTTAGAGAAACACACTATTTGAAAAATAATGAATGGGATTTGCATAATAAAACTTTCCGAGAAAAAATATTCAGTAAGCGACAGAATAGAATGGAAAGATGAGAATGGAATAAATTTAATTGATCCTAAATAAATGAGACTTACTATGTATTTTTGATTAAACTAAAACGTGAAAATCATTAAGTCGACTCCAAAATGAAACTCTAAGCCTTTTCATACATATAATGCGCACTTGCTCCAAAACACAACTAAACTCCGCTCGTTGCGCCGTGCTGCGTGTGAAGCTAAGTTCATGCAAGGTCATATACGTAATATTAGATCATGTTAGGTCGATTTTGAGACGGTTCTTCTGTCAAATATAATCCTGACTCTGTTGACTCTAAGCTGTATGAATTCACCTGTTCCAGTTTGCAAGAGTTTCTGCATCGTAAGTGCGTACAAGCTTAAATGAGCTTCACCGAATCGAATTTGATTCGATTCAAATTCAATTTATGCCTTAAACGTTAACGTTAAAGACCTGATGTGAATTTGAGTTGTAATGGTGTAAAAAAATAATAACACTGCCTGTGAAAATACTAAATTTACTACAGCTACAGTTTCCTGACTGCACTGCATTAGCAGGACCGCAGGTAGTCCCGAGTCCTGCTTGGCATCTAAGAATCTTTGAGAATATCAAATAATTTTCAACTGCACATGCGTCTGCGCAGTAATGCAAATTAAGCCTACATAGATGCTAACTGGTGGTTGACTTAAAAAAGGATGATGTCATCTCCGATGACAATAGCTTTATATTTGTCTGACTTATGGCTGCTAAAGTGTTGGTAAGTGGTAACTCATGTCATTTTTCAAAATTGCTTTTGGAGGATTCCGTTGACCAGATATAGATAATAAATGTCACTTCTGTATTCCTGAGACAAAATAGGTCTATGAACATCCATTTTTTATTTTGATTTATCAATTTCAAAATTTGACCTTCTTTGACCTGACATTGAACTTCTATAAGGTCAAGTCATAGAAATGAATGATGCTATCAAATTATATGCATAAAACAACCCATATAACATGTGTCGCATGACTTTCATAGACTCATTGCCTACAGTGGCCTTGTGTGAACTGTGACCTGACATTGACCTTGACCTTTGCTTACCACTACCCTTCTGCTTGATGCAGGAGATTCGCTTTACCTTTGAGATCACTCAATGTGATATTGGTCCCATTTTAGCTCTTTAAACATAATATTTGTCCCGAAAACAAAAATATCGGTCAATGTACAATTGACCTGATGGTGACCTGATATATGACCTTTTTTAAAATTTGAAGCATGTTATGAACGCAGCCCGTCAAGAGCTTTCGATTGCCGTCTTGCGCGTTGCGCTCCGGTTATTGGTTCGGGAGATAACCAGGTAGGCAGTATATGCTCTCCCCCACAGGTGCGCGTTCGGCTGGAGACCCCAGCGGGGCGCGGGTTAAGGAATCACTGTACAAAAAGGCAATAATTTGTTTAGAACAGCAACATCATGACATATGGCTCACACAAATGTATGTTTAGTAAAATAAAGTAAAATTATCCATAAAGTAAAATTATCCATGCCAACGACCTATCTCTGCCCTCCGGCTCACGGACAGCCCCGGTGGTTAGGGTGTCGGCGCCATGAACCAACCGATTTCATAGGGTTTGCTGAAAAAAGCAAACATGGTTCCCAATGATTTATCACCCCTTAGAGCTGTCTGTATCACCACTGGTATGGGTAAACTCATCACAATTTGCAAATAAACACGACTATCTTCACCGATCACACAGTCCCGCCGTTGTCTCTAACGCTAACAAAAGCAGTGGCGTAAGTGCAGTCGTTTAATAGGGTGGTCCAAAAGTCAGCTGAGTAACCTTCCAGTATTACGTCATCCATGATAAGACCGGGATCAAATTCGCGGTACGATGGTTTCCGGGTGACCGCTTGCATTCCTTCTTGAAGAAGAAGGGCGTCACTTCACCCGACTTCCATTCGGCGGAAAGGTTACCGGCGCTCTGAGTTACCACCGTGTCCCGATCAACGCTCTTGGTGGGTCTTGGATTGTCCCCATTTTGTGGTCAGCTGGTTTATACAGCATTGGGTTAGCCTATTGGGTCCTGGTGACTTGTTTGTTGTCGCTGTGATTTGACTTATGTGCGAGCTTAGTACACAAACTTGGCATATTCTGGATGTCAAAGGGTACCCAGCTTATGTACCTAACCTACTATGAGTCTTTTTGTTCCTTTGTTCTTAACAAAACATAGTTCAATATAGCCCAAAAAATATAATTAATGTGTTCTTGAGGTCTGGTTTCAGAACATACCTTCCTGGTTTATGTGTCAGATTTGTATCTTGTGTCTTGCATCACATTCCTGTGGCCTGCCTCATCCATCATTAAGGAACAGGCACTCCCCCCTACCCCCACCCCCAGACCACAGTAGTGAGACACCTGCAGGTGATCAGAGTGCTGTTCACGGGCTCTGTAGTGCGGCGGTGCACCGCCGACTTTAAGCACCGCCCATTTAAGTATACGTCATCACAAGCTCTCCAGCGGTGAACACCGCTGCAGTGCAAATATGTTGCAATTAATGCGCACTACTGACTTTTGCCCAAATTATTTACGTCTGGAGCAAATATTGAGATAGGACTTCTAGTGATACATCTTACTCTGTGCATATGATGTGGAGTAGTCCAGATAATGTATCCATCATCTGGTGTGACAATCTCTTCCTCAGGCTGAAAAACTTAAGTGCTGATTTTTTAAAGCTTCCTTGTATTTGCTGCTATATTGTATTGTATGCTGCTCCAATTATATGTATCTGATGATCTGACCGAAAACTGTGGTTTTGTGCAGTAAAATACTGAAATGGGACCTTGCCTTGACTTCTCCATGGTGATATAATGAAGCATTACAACAGTAAATTCAATGTAACATTTCCTTTGTATTTTCAGAGGCACGTATGAATGTAAAGAAATAATCATTAAGCATGTTTAAGAAGGTGAAGAAGAAACCACTGAGGGAGAGGAGAGTTTCATCTGACAGTGATGAGGCGCCGCAAGCAGAAGAAGAGGAACTGACACTGGCGTAGGTTTCAGTCTGTAATGAGACACTTTAAATCGCATTGTATATGTATCGATACATGTTCATTAGACAAAAGACACCATCTGGTATTATCATACCAGATGGTGTCCGGTGCATTGAAAGTGACTGTTGTGTGACTTTGTATCCATTGTCCTTGTTTTTGGTGTTGATGCTAAGTATCAAATGATGTATTAGTTACTTGGGACGAAGTATTGTAATGTCATGTATAATTTACCAAGTCCACGTTTTCCACTGAAACTGCTTCGAACATGTTAGAACACTGTACACATTTTAGCTTTCATACTTATATTATAATTATATCAAAATATAATACTTAGATGGTTTTCGCATTATAATTATATCAAAATATAATACTTAGATGGTTTTCGCAACAGTTGAATGGAGAACCAGATTAAGATACAAGTGCATTCCAGAAACCTTACATTGATTCTAGGGTGTGGGGAAGTAGGAGCCCTGCTGCAGTCGGTACTTCTCGTCTGCCGCAGAAGGCTACGGTTGGTGGAGCCTGTCAAGTAATCATTACATGGTCTTACGCGATTGGTGTCCATTTTGCAGAGAAAAATTGGAAGAGGCTCGTGAGCTTCAGAAGCTGCGGAAGAAGGCGAGCGGAATCGATGTCGAAACGCTGGCGAAAGGAGACCTGAAAAAGGATCCGAAAAAGAAGGTAGGTATCTAACTGCATTACTTAGGTGGTAGCACGAGGTTTCCTAAATTCTATAAACTTATGTCGGTTTGAAGGATTGGGATCGTATCGATCTTTGTATCGGCCTTGACGTGGAGGTGTAAAACCTTATCAGAATTAATGACAATTATATCGATATTTTTTGTCGGTCTCGCCGTGGAGGTGGATAAATGTATTAGAAACAATGACAAATTTGCAGCCGCTTAAACACTTGTATTGCTTGTTTGCTTGTTTTTTTCTTCAAATCGCAGAAAAATGAAACTCGAAGCTTTTTAGAGTTCGAGGATGTCCACTGGGGCGGGCTGAACCAAAAATAGGCTGCGTGTGCGTGTGCGCGTGTGTCCAGGTACGTTTTGACGTCGTCTACAGCCCAAACGGGTGACACCATTGGTCCCGAATTGTCAGTTTACTTGCAAGTTGCAACTGACACTGATGGGACATCCTTGTGGGTCGCGGATTCTGAGGGGTACAAAGTTGCAGCCGTAGGGGGTCCCAAACACCCCAACATTTCGCTACTTTTTGATGATAGCATATTTTTACAGCGTCTAGCTGCCAAACGGGTCGCACCACCGGTCACAAACTCTAAAGGGGGCCGTCCACTGCACCCTAATCGCCTTACGGCGGAATGCAGCATGGGAGCATGGGGAACGCGGTGAACGCGGTTAGGCGTGAATCAGCTGACTTCCCATTAACTTCCATGTTAAATGCTGCCGTTAGCCGATCACGCGAGTGCAGTGGACGGCCACTTTTAGGGATACACGCATCTGACGCGGAAGGGATACACGCATCTGACGCGGAAGGGATACACGCATCTGACGCGGAAGGGATGCATGCATCGGACGCTGACTTGGAATACTTTGGGGTTGCGCATCCCGAGGGGTGCAAATTGCATCCGTAGTGAGTTTTCAAACACCCTTATATTTCGCCTGTTTTCATTTGTAATGCATTGGGCTACAGGCGTCGCCTTCTGCAGACTGATGGCGACGCACCAGAGTCTGTCTGCCTATATTTTCCACAGCCGAGCCGATGAAGCTATGTGAAGGTATATTAAGGCAAATGAAAAAACCGAAGGTGGTAAATGAAAGGAAATTAAGGTACGCCGCGACGCCGGCCGGCCGGCAGGACCGCCTGGCCAGCCGGGATTTTGACCCGGCAGTCAGAGCACAACAAAAGAGGTCCGGAAGGGAGTGTCGAGTGATAAATATCGGTTATCAAAGGAATGAGAAAGGAGACCGAGACGATCCGGCCAACAGACCGACCGACAGACGAACGGACACACCCACCGGCGACTGACGACCCGACCGATACCGCCCACCGAACGTCGAGGCCGCAAGACCAGAACCGGAAGGGAGGCCAGGCCGAGCCGAGACGACGCCGACGGACCGATCGCCAATACCGACCGACTATCCGACGAGATCAACGGACCGCCGGCCAAAACCGACGAACCGATCGCCAAGAGACTGACCCAAGCCCCGCCGAGTGACGATGAGTCACGACAGGTCACGACGAGTCAGGATGGGTCACAGTGGGTTATAACGGGTCACGACGGATCACGACAGGTCACGCTGGGTCACGCTGGGTCACGCTGGGTTGCTACGGGTAACAAAGGTTCAGAATAGGTCACTACAAGTCACAACAGGTCAAGACAGGTCACGACGGCTCACAGCGGATCACGACGAGTCGCGACGGAACACGGCAGGTCATAACTTGCCACGAAGTCACAATGGGTACGACAATGGGTCATGAGTCATGACGGGTCACGGCGGGTCACGGCGGGTCACGGCGGGTCACGGCGGGTCACGGCGGTTCACGACGCATCACGGCTGGTCACGATGGGTCACGTCGCGCTCCGACGAGCCCCGCCCCCGACGATCCTATTTCGAGAATACGTTGATCCATTGTCTGATAACAGGTTAAAAAACGAACAACTTTATACAAACATTGACAAAAACCCTAAATCAACCTTAGGTCAGCGGTGCCCTCGAAGAGCGTCTCCCATGCATAAATAAAGGTAAACCCGGTGACCTACCATGGGACCGAATTTACCGAATCCGACGACTGGCTTTGATTACACAAAATCAAAATTCGTAAATAAATTATCCGATGGTCATTATCGCAAAATATTGTTTTCCCTTGTGTTTTCAATAAAAAAAGTTATCAAACTTTTTTTTTGGAATATGGTGACAACGGTTGGCTGGGTTTTATTTCGACCTCTTTAATTTCTATCGAAAGACGCTTATAAAGTAATAAAATAAAAACAGCAAAAAAAAATAACTTCAGCTCAAACCGCTTCGGATATCGTTCGACTTTGAACCCTAGGTAATGCTCGTCCACATTACCGGCCTCTAGTATTATGCTCAGGATGCTTACACTCCTTATCTCCTCATAGCAACCGGTTGTTGTCTATTCTTACGGTTACTGTACGGGTGTGTTTGTGTTCGGCAGAATGACCCGTTCAAGAAGGCGACCGGTGGCATGGTGGACCTGGCGGCCGTCAAGAAGGGCGGCTCGGACGATACAGACGATGCTTACGACACCGGCATCGGTACCACCTTCTCCGCCGAGACCAACAAACGCGACGAGGACGCCGAAATGTGAGCACTGCGCACTGATAGAGCACTGAGCTACATGGAGCACTGAGCACTGAGCACTGCGGCCTGCCTATGGTCGGCCACCCGAGCGGCGTTCCATGTAGACCCATTTTACCCAATCTCCTTCATTCCATGACTTCATAGCGGTCCAAAAGAGCTGAAGGGTTCTTATCCAAAACCAAACCAAATTGGTAGAAAACGAACTATAGCGCCAGTAACAGACAAATCGTCAAACCACAATTGTCATGTCACGTCTTTGTCATGTTATTGCATGTATTTGTCATGTAATGTTTTTATGTCAAATATTTGTCATGTATTTGTCATGACATTTTTTGTCATGCATTTATCATGCCATTTATTTCTCTTGCTATGTATTTGGCATGCCATATATTTGTCATGCTATGTATTTGGCATGTCGTACATTTATTTGTTTACTTTCACGGTGCGCGCAAAATGTCCTTAAGATATTATCTTTCATTAGTTTTAGTTTAGTTAACAATTATTAGTTTACTTAGCATTAGTTTTGAGTAGAGGTAGCCGTTTTAATGGCCAGGTTTTTAAAATGAGCATGGTACTAGTTAAAATCACCAAAATTGTCTATTAAAATAATATGATAATTAAATTTTGACATCTGTAAATAATAAGGCCCATGGGTGTGTATTGGTATTGGGCCTTAGGAATTGATGACGTCGACACTCTTTCACAAATGGTGATGTTTTAATTAACCTTGGACATAGTTACGTGTTTCGTTCTGGATATACACGTTCGTGTGGTTTAGGCACCGTTGATTAGTTTGTATCTAAAACGCCTTCCGCTTAAAACCAAAAGTAGAATATCTTCTAAGATACGCAATTTTTCGGGGAAAAGTTCACAAGCACGTTGACCTGACCTCGCCTGACATTTTGACGTACCGGTGTGATTCGATAATTTGCATAAAGGTAGGACAGTCTCTTTGATAGCCGACGCGCTCCAAACCACCAATAAATGTGTTTGGCATGTTATGTATGCAATTTCCCACGGATTACAATACTCTGCTCTACATACGGATTACAAGGGTATACTCTGCTTCGCGCGGTTTGTTTTCATTTCACATGTATCATCTCCATCAACATCGTGACATGCAGAGTATTTGGGTGGTGGTATTTTAAGGTTTATAGACGCCCTTCTATTGAGGTTGTTGCTTCGCGTTGATCTTGCTTCAACGGGCGAGATCAACGTGATCGCGCTCGGCAACGCGATCTTCCACTGACGCCGCTGCCTCATCTTCCAGGCAGAAGTACATCGAGACGGAGCTGCAGAAGCGGCGAGGTGTTGAGGAGAACGAGGACGACCAGCAGCAGTACCTGACGCCGGAGCAGGCGGCCCTCATGGTGAGCCGAGTTAGAGCGGCCACTTCACACGCGTCTCCAGCCTTGGCTCGGTGTCGGCTAGTCATTAGGCAGACACCGTAAGAGTTGAGACGGGATTGAATCCTGATATACGCTGATTTGTTTCTTCTGTGTTGAAAGGCAGTTTTTTGCTTGATAGATCCACATTCAATGCACGTTGCCCAATACCGTGCTTGGCCATTTTACAGCCCAAGTAACACCATGTCAATGCTTTACAGGCAGTACCAGAACATCTGAGACAGAGCTCCAACAAAAAGTCTGAGGAGATGCTCTCCAATCAGATGCTCAGTGGTATTCCAGAGATTGATCTGGGCATAGAGTAAGTTATTGACGTCAACGGTTTCTTCCGATGGGCGGTATGGTATATTCCGATGGCCTGGACCTGGGCACTGCGGATTCGGATTTTGAGTTCGATTCGGAGTTCATACTGATCCGATGTGGTCGATTTACTCAGGGATTGAGTATGTTGACGAAGTCCCTGCTTTATACTGATGTGTAGCTAATCATTCATGTATCGGGTAATTTTTTCGAAAGATGTTTATGTCAGAAGTCTGATAATAAATTGCTACATTATATTCTCGTTATATTCTCGTGTAATGGAATACGTTTTATGTTTAGTTACAAACATATCAAAGTATTGTTAGGTAAGAGGCGTGGTAGCAGTGTTCACTGTTTTTCAGCGTTTACCAGCGACTTTGTTTATTCCGTCATCTAGATTTACTAGGGGATTGGATAAGTTGACGAAGCCCCTGTTTTATACTGATGTGTATCTTATTTGTCAATCGGGTTATCGCAATTTCCTGTCATAATCACGTCCCTCTTTGCAGTGCCAAATTGAAGAATATCGAGGCAACTGAAGCGGCAAAGATGAAACTGCTGCAAGACCAGTTGAATAAGAAGTCTGGACCGTCTCACTTCGTGCCCACAAACATGGCTGTCAACTTCGTGCAGCACAACAGATGTGAGTTACTGGCTGCTCTACGATTGAGTTGTCGGCATTTTCTGCTTCACATATCTTGTTCATTCTTTCATTCATAACTGTTTTCTTCAAGGCTCGGCTGTTCATAATCCTGACTTGAAATGCCTACGATATACTTGGCAACTGCAAGACTCGTGACTTGAAATATTTTTGACACCAGCCTTCTGTTTCAATTTAGCCATGTCATATCATAAAATTTCCTTGATTTCCACTACGTGTTCATTTTCGTTGATACTTTGCATGGACAGAAGATCCCATCAAATCCTGTTGGGCGTTCATGTGATGATGCTGTTTTGTGCACTTGTACATTGCTCCTTTCCAAACACAATAGGGAGCCCCCAGGTCGACCGCATTGGGTCGCTGTCCTGTTGGCGCTGACCCTGTCCTCCGTGACCCGACAGTCAGCATCAAGGAGCCTCTGCGACCCAAGCGACCCGAGCCGCGCGTGGAGCCCAAGAAGCCGGTCCTCGTGGTCGGCGGCGTCAGGGAGGAAGAGGAGGACCCAGAGGGAAAGAGGAAGCAAGGCCAGGCCAGCGACGACCTGCTCTTCAACAGGTTCAAGAAGCAGTTCCGGCGGTGACGCTGCGGTTGTGTGGCGATGTTTCTGTCAGCGGGTGTGGTTGTGTTAGCGGGTGCGGGTGTGTTTGTGTCGGTGGGTGTGGGTGTGTTTGTGTCGGTGGCTGCGTTAGAAGGTGTGGGTGAGTTTGTCAGTGGGAGGCTGAAGTGCAGTGGATGGTACTGGATGATGACGGCGGTGCTGGCTCCCCAGGAATGAACGGCTGGCTGTGTGTGACGTGAGGCGATGCGATTTGGTGTGTCTGGTGTGTATTCCCTTGAATGCTAGTGGTGCACCCCTCACGTTTTCCGCTGTAGCAGTCCGGTATATTTTGTGTACCGTGGACCCCCATCTCATTTATAAATTGTACCCGGATGGTACGAGTACTGTCGTCTACTATCTGTGGACAGCCTGTAAGTTGCGACGCCCCAAACACATGTCATCATCTAACAACTTCCTTTTGGGCTAGCCATAGATAAAATCACCATTTGCGACTTAGATGCTGTATTTTCATTAATAAATGGACGGAAGTATGTGATCACATCAAGTCACCGAGTCTATGACGCGTTGGTCTGGTCTGCTATATCGAATCAGCCAGAGGGTGCAGAGATAAAGTGGCGTTCAGCCCTTAGACAAAGGTGCTGGCGGAGATTGAACACTCATCTTATACGCGCATGACAGCCCCCGCAAACATGTATCAGATATCTGAAACTCCAACATCTGGAGACAGCGAGTGAAATCTACCCGTCACAGAGTCGGACTGGCACTGAACACCTTCCGTAGGTGGGGGGG
>JARBER010092939.1:0-11476 GCA_030265075.1 Balanus glandula
GTTGCTTCCAGTTGCGTCCAGTTGCTTCCAGTTGCTTCCAGTTGCTTCCAGTTGCTTCCAGTTGCGTCCAGTTTCGTGCAGTTGCGTCCAGTTGCTTCCAGTTGCACCAAGTTACGCCCAGTTGCGCCCAGTTGCGTCCAGTTGCGTCCAGTTGCGTTCAGTTGCGTCCAGCTGCGTCCAGTTGCGTCCAGTTGCGTCCAGCTGCGTCCAGCCCCGGTGCGGGGCGGCTCGTTCCGCGTGCTGACTGTGTACTCATTCGTAAACATTCCCTTCCCCTGAACAGCGACTCACACGCATAAAGCGCACGCGTTTTGCGGCAACGAAGGCGACAGTGCGTGGTACCTCGCTGACGACGCTTGGAGCGCAGTCTGCGCGGAGGTGGCACTCGTCTCTGGTCACGAGGTTACGCCGGCTTTGTGTTGAGCTGTGTCGCTGTTTTGTTACCGATTGAGGTTAGGGCTCGCTCTTGATCGCGTCGGCGGTGCCAGCGGTGACGGGGCTTTTGAATTGATTCGTCACAGCGAGACCAGTGCGGGGCGCACGCACAAATGAAAACCTCTGGTTCTAGCGCGTTCCACTTTCCTCGTCTAACGCGCTGGTGCGCTGCGCTGCCGGCCGCTGCGTGGTATTTGGCAACGACGCACGCGGAAATGCGTGTCGGGCAATGACTTCGCGAATTTGTGTAGCTGCGAACAGCTTTTGATGTGCCATTGGCAAATAGCTCTAATCCAGTTCCATGTATTACTCATGGCTACCGTTTTCCGGTTCCCATGTGCAATATGATGTAATTAGCTCCAGCACCTAAATATTTCCTGCAAAAAGGAAACCGGTGGACAGGAAAATGAGCGCAATACTTAAAAAAATGGAGGAGTTTTCAGACTGTTCTGGCCGTATGTAATTGCTTCAGGTTTGAATCGTCAACTTCCACTCCTCTTCATTCATGAATTATAATTTGGCTTAATCCTGTAATGTTTTGGGACTTTGAGTTTTTGCATCGGTCAGTCCGCCGCCACTTTGGAACGAGATCCTCCTCCAGTCTCCTCCGATCCTCCTCCAGTCTCCTCCGATCCTCCTGCTCTGGTCTCGTTCGTCCTCCCAGCTGGGAGATCGGCCCACATGTAACGGACCGGCCGATCCGCCAATTCGGCTATTGTTGGCGGTGTCCGGGAGGCGGTGGCTCGTGTCAAACCGCGACGGAATCGCCACGGGTGAGCGGAACGGGCCGCGATGGCCACCATCTGCCGCCAGCTCAGCGGCCCGGCAGCTCTCAGACTCTGATCTGCTACTGAGCGGTCAGGCAGATTTCAGACACTGATCTGCCACTGAGCGGTCAGACATCTCAGTCACCAGACACGGCTCCCAGACACTGATCTGCCACTGAGCGGTCAGACAGCTCCGAGACACTGATATGCCACTGAACGGTCAGACAGCTCTCAGACTCTGAGGCGGCGACGCTGGTTGGTCAGTGGTCACGGTGTGGGAGGGCTGACGGAGCCTGCTGGACAGTGAACGTGTAGCCGTCTATCTGCACCGGTATCTGCTGGTTACATAACCAATTCTACGGCCGCATCTCTCAGTCATGCCACCGTCCCTTCACCGGGTCCTGCATATATCCACCCCAGCTGCTTCTATCACCTAGCAATCGAACAGGCTTTGAAACATTAGTCACGTTCCACACGTTCGCAGTATACCAGCTAAGGCGCCGCTTACACAGCGCCTTCTCGTCGGCGGCGTTCATTGAGGCTGTCTCGGGCTGTCAGCCGTCAGTCGTGATCCTCTGTGGTGGTAATGGTGGCTCATCAGCAGCCAGAGGGTGTCCTCCGCCTCAGAACGGCCGCCGCTGTCCGCCCGTCCCGCCGGCGTCCACCCACTGTCCGCTAAACGCTGTCCACTGTCCACTGTCCGCTGTCCGCTGTCCGCTGTCCGCTGTCCACTGTCCACTGTCCGCTGTCCGCCCGTCCCATCGGCGTTCACAGCTGTCCGCGGTCCGCGGTCCGCTGTCCACTGTCCACTGTCCGCTGTCCGCTGTCCGCTGTCCGCTGTCCTCTGTCCGCTGTCCTCTGTCCTCTGTCCTCTGTCCTCTGTCCTCTGTCCTCTGTCCTCTGTCCGCTGTCCACCGGTACCAGCGGTGCCTGTTCGCTATCCGCTCGTCCCGCCGGCGTGTACCCTCTGTCCGCTGTCCGCTGTCCGCTGTCCGCTGTCCGCGGTCCGCGGTCCGCTGTCAGCTGTCCGCCCGTCCGCCCGTCCCGGCGGTGCCTGTCGGCTGTCGGCCCGTCCCGCCGCCCAGCCTATGTCCCTGTGAATGGCAGGCGCGGGCGGCCGGCGTCTCAGAGTGCCACTGAGCGGCATTGTCCGCTGCGGACAGGCGGTAATGCGCGGAGGCGGCTCGTGGTGACGGTGGTGACGCCGGCTCTTCTCTGGCGGGACCGGGCGACACTCACGGCTGTCGGCGGCTCGTGGTGACGGTGGTGACGCCGGCTCTTCTCTGGTGGGACCGGGCGACACTCACGGCTGTCGGCGTCTAAGTAAGAGCCGGTCTTTTTTGGAGCGGTTCCGGACCGTGTCTGGACCGTTGGTCTGCGTTCAGTCGGTTGGCCCGCCCAGGGTTCCGTCTGCTGCTGGGCTGTGATGCTGTAGGACAGCGATCTCCGCTTGATATACTTAGCAGCCTCGCTGGTTCAACTGCGAATCTCTCGCCGCCCTGAGCATTTGGGTAACCGAAGGTTGTAACAGGTACCATGGGATTTCGGTATCAGGTGATTTCGGTAACAGGTGGTTTCGGTAATTTTGTGCGTCTTCAGAACACTGTGTATCCCTCCCGAGTCCCGACTCCCAACAGAAGTGTCAGTCCAGCTGTGCTTAGGAGGCGGGCCTAGCTCCACTTATCCAGACAGGATCTCATTCGTGGTGCCGTTAGCTCTATTGTGTCTGTCCGGATGGTGGCTCTTACGATCGTTTCGGTTGGATTCTTTACGTAGCTTTGTCAGGGCGACAGCTGGCGTTATGACCAGCTTTACGCAGACAGTTTCGGACTGGACTGTGCCCCAGCAGATGCTGATCTATCTCCGATGCTTGTTGGTCTTTCGAGACTTCCAAGGCTGCTGAGGCTGCGAGGTGTCGATCGGTATGTGTTCAGTCAAATCAGCAGCTGTTGGGTGCTGATTTGATTGCGTTGGTGCTGATTGATGGCTCTGACGCTGACTGACTCTGTCTGTCACGTGACAGACCGTTGGCAGACGTGTCAGCACCAGGCACCAGCTACCGGCCAGTCCCTGGAACTGGAGCACCTCACCGCTACTGAACTTCGCCACAATTTTCCCTGCAGTGCCGGTGAAGCGCATGCAATCCAATCCTCCGTGACACCCCTGGTGACGGTATTTCCAGCAGTGGCACGGCGGGCACGTGAGTGGCCGGCCAGTGTCGCACCTGAATCAGCGCTGCATATGCCAGCGTGGCCGGAGGCACGTGTCGGGCGGCCGGCGCCGGTCTGGTGTCGTCACCTCTCGCCTCGCCGACCTTGGCTGGCGGCCACGCAGAGGAGGAGCGGCCTGCTGGGAGGCTGCGAC
Source organism: Balanus glandula (assembly GCA_030265075.1). Taxonomy (NCBI): domain Eukaryota; kingdom Metazoa; phylum Arthropoda; class Thecostraca; order Balanomorpha; family Balanidae; genus Balanus; species Balanus glandula. The sequence goes on from JARBER010092939.1 coordinate 3,567, forward strand.
GGTCAGCTGGTGAAGCTCACGCTGTCGGCAGCTCTCCGGTTCCCGTGCAGGCGTCGCAGGGGTGTCGGTGTCGACAGACGCAGATGAAGTCGTTGACGGATGTACCGAGTCGCGCGGAGGGCTGACGCGGCGCTGAGACCGGGCCCGGAGCGCCGTGAGGGATTCCAAGCAGGGGTGCAGTGCAGTCTTGCTCGGGCTGTTACGTAGAAGGTGGCGGTGAGCAGGGCTTCGGCGAGAGCCGAGCTGTGATTCGCTGCGATGGCGCGTGTCTGATTCGGTTAGTGAGGCATTACAGCTTGTTGAATCAACCGTTTAACCTGCCTTGTTGGATAAGTCCACAGGGTGCATTCGGAATCAGCTGCTGCTGAATGCCTTAAACTACTGTGTAAGGATCGGAACAGGATGTGCCTCGGACGTGCCGGGGTTGTGGCGCTGCAGTGCGGTGCTCCGTGTGGGCGGAACGTACCACCACTGCACCGGTCGGCGACGTGACCGTGATTGTTGTGCAGCGGGACGTGCTGCTGATTGTTGTGCTGTGCCGGTTTGAGAGCTGTGGAGCGCTGCGGCTCTGCTGCGTGGTGTCGGCGCAGTGTGGGGGCGGCCGGACATGATGTGTATTATTCAACACGGGAGAGAGGTCGACCAGTGTGGGCGTCTGGTGCACCGTTCAGCGGTGCTACACTGCAGCCTCTGCCGTTGATCGCTGCACAGCTGACGTGACGGCTGGCCCAGCTCAGCTCAGCTCAGCTCAGCTCTGCTCTGCTCTGCTCTGCTCTGCTCTGCTCTGCTCTGCTCTGCTCTGATCTGCTCAGCTCAGCTCAGCACAGCTGCTGCTGAGTCTCTGTGCCGTCCGGACTTCCGTGTCGATTCGGTCTGTCTCCGATCAGCGCCGCGCGACGAGCCGCCTCCGGGCCATCGCCTAGTTCCGGCCAGCGCGTTCTCGCAAATAAACCGCGCCTGGCGGCTCCCCGAGCGGCGGCCACTCACGAGGGAGCCTCCGCTGACCGTGCCCATTCCGGGGTGGTGTCTTGGCCCGATGACTTTCATGCTGAGGGAGAGAGCGAGCATATCCAATGCCTGGTCTGGTTCGTGTCTTGTGCTGTGCTGTGCTGTGCTGTGCTGTGCTGTGCTGTGCTGTGCTGTGCTGTGATGTGCTGTGCTGTGCTGTGCTGTGCCGTGCCGTGCCGTGCCGTAATGTGCCGTGTCTAGCATTGCTATGACTTCGGAGCATGATGGGATCAGAGCATCCGTACTGGGATGAGACGGCTCACCCCTCCTGAAGGGCGGGGCTGTCTGATGAGACGGCTCACCCTCCTCGAGGGCGGGGCTGGCTGATGATGCCGGACGTACTCCGAGCGGAGCAGAGCGGCGGAACAGGCGTATTTCCGGTGCGGGGCGCGGCTGCCGAGTGATGCCCCGCTCAGGGCTGAGATGCCGGGATGTCGTCCCGCCCCCTCCGCAGGGCGGGGCCATGTCAGTCCTCAGCCTATCAGGTGATGTCGCTCGTCCCGGCACGTGTTTGTCGCGGCCGTCCACCCACGCTGTTTGGCGCTGCAGCTCGAGTTGCAGCATCTGTCTTATGTTGTGTGTTTGTCCCCGAGCCTTGACGGTGCTTGATACAAACTTTTTGTTCCACCTCGATCTATTATGTAATTTGTCATACTACTGTTTTCTCCTTCTTGTATACCACTTTTGTTTTCTTCATGTCAACTACCCTTTTATACTGTTGTAATGACATTTGTTTGGAAAACGCGTAACTTCTTCTATTATTGTCACTACTTGTCATATTTTCTTCGCGTCAGTTGTGGCTTACCTACTGTTTCCGAGTTTTATTAGCTGTTCAACAGACATCGGAGTGACAGATTCGGTACACTGAGACATGTGTGACGTGTGTGGTAGTTTTGGAAGCCACTGACAAGAATGATCCATCAAATTGATTGCCGATTTCCCTCATCGAATGCATTATCGATGGGTTATTAGTCATTCCTATATTGCCTCTATTGGTATTGGTATTGGTAGTAGCGTATAATAGGGCGGGCGATATTTTGTAGCATCTGTAAATCGTGTGTCGGACACGTGGTCCATCATTCAATCTGTTTGTGAGCTGCGATCCATCTCTGGTTTCAATTTTAAGTCGCGAGTAGGTCACTGATGTCTCACGTTATCTGATCGCTGCTTTTGAAAATGATAGCGATTACATTCCTCGGCTCATCGGCCACAGTTCAAAGCAGGGCGACCGGAGCGACCGTGGTTATCTTATCTACGTTAGACATAGCCAACGAGATCAGCTGCCCCTCCATAGATAAACATTCGAAAGACGCCAATGTCGTCATCAGAAGGTCAACGGCCACTTTTGAATAGTGATAACGTGTGCTGAGTCGACAAGGTGACCCTTTGGTTCATGTTATCTTGACATATTGTGCGGTGTGCACAAGTGATGCACATCCGTTCGGCTGGGGTGGTCCAGTGGACAACACGGGACTTCGGAGAGCAGATCGTGTTAGTGCCTACCGTGGGTGGACCGATCGTTGGCTCGATTCCCACCGACTCGCCTACATTGGTGTCTCGTTCGACCCAGCGAGGCCCTTGGGAAATGCCTCGTAACTCTAAAGGGAGGAGCAGAAGTGTACTTTGTGTTCCTTTGTAAGATGTTTTGTACGTGGGGTGAAACGAAATGAATAAATAATATAACAGTTACATTTGTACTTCTTGGAAGTATGCTTGCAGCCTACCTTACACTTTTACCAAACCCCGATTCCGTTGTCCTTATTACCCTCAATTTTGCTACTGCTCCGTTTGATGTTCTGAAATTGTATCGATTTGTGTAGGATATTTCGGTCCGTGACATGGCTTCCAGTAAGTAGGTGTTCCCAACTTGGTGGTACTAGTGCTATGTTACATCAGAAGGCGTACTTGTGATCACATACAACCGATTTGTACGGTCCCGGACGCGGTCAGCTGCTGACCATTGCATCCGTCCCATCAGAACCATTTGAAACTATATAGAGCTCGCTCATGTCCTAACACTGCAACACTACCTCTCATCCTATACCTGCTACCATGTCCTACCAGTCACCCCCCGACGCCGCCCCCGCCACCGCCACCGCCACTGCAACCGCCGCCGCCCCTTCCCCCGCCCCCGCCCCCGCCCCAGTGCCCTGGGAGCGCTGTCGGTGGTCTCCCCACCCACAGCTCGGCCGCCGCCGCCGCCGCCGCCCCCGCCCCGCCCCCAGTGCCCTGGCAGCGGCTGGTGGTCTCCCCACCCACACCGCGGCCGCCGCTGCCGCCGTATCTCACCGGCCGCCGTTTGCCTGCCCCAGATCAGCGGTGTTTGCTCTCTGGCGGCGGTTCGACTCGCTGCCGTGTGGCCGGGGCGGGGCGGGCCAGTTTGTTGCGCCCCAATTAGACTTTCGCTGTCCGGGCGGAGCTGATGGTGCGCGTGCAAACAATGCCGGCCGGCCCCGTTTGGTCGTCTTTTGGCGGCGCTCGGGCGCTCCAGCGGCGGCGGCGCGCGGTAATGGGCCGCTCGGCGGGAAGCCGGGACCGAGACGCGATCAGTGGGGCTGAGACAACGCTGAGACAGTGTGGGACTAGGCGGACTGACACCGGGTGACAATAGAGTGACACTGGGGTGACAACGAACCGGCATGGGACCGACCCGGTCGCCGTCTCGATGACATGAGCCGAGCTGTGACCCGAGCCGGTGGCTGGGCGATGATTCGTCTCGCTTTCATCTCGCAGACGGCGAGCTTTCAGCTGGTCACCGCTCCCCGGTCAGCGCTGGAGACTTGGTCACTGCTCCCGGGTCGGCTGTGGTCACTATGACCAGGTCAGCGCTGTCCGCTCCGGTAAGACCCGGAGTGAAGGCGCTGGGCACGATCAATCGAGTCGGCTGAAGCCGTGATCAGGCTGGGGCCGTGAGCCATTGTGGCGGCGCTAACGGCGACGGCGGAGGGCGCGGCCCGCTCCCAGAGGCTGACCTGCTGGGAGAGGTCAGTGCGGGAGGTGGGAGCGGGCAGTGACGCAGGTCTCGGTGGCGCTGACTGTGTTAGGAGGAGGTGGCGCCGCTGGGAAAGGTCATGCCGGAAGGCGCGTTACTGTTCGTCAGTACGTGTTGCGCTGCTGCTTACAAGCCGTGAGATCCGCCTTTCTCAGAGTCAGAATCGTGCCGCACTGATTGTTGACGCCTGCTTTGGTGTGTCGATATTTTTGTGTAGACGTATTTTTGTGTGGTTGAAGTGAACGTACTACTGCTATGTCTTCGAGCTCTTGACTCGAGGATTAGGTGCGCTCCGCTCTCACGCTTCTGTATAGGATTGGCTCGTTAAAAAACATTGGCGGTAGCCGTGTCACAATTACAGCTGAACACCGTTATCAACTGATGGATTGTGTCGACTGACGGCTGCGTTCCCGGTAAATTGCCACAGCGTGGACGCCCGGACTCCGTTCGGTGTCGTGGCGGGCGACATAATTTTGTCGCCTGATGTGACTGATATCGCACTAGCGTGTGTTCATTTCTGGAGAAAAGTGGGCTTAGTACCCGGCAAAACGTATACGCAAAACGCTAAGCGTCTTATCTGTCGCGTCAGGCAGCTCAGACTCATGGCTAGGACATTATAAGTAAATTATTATGATGTCATGGTGACTTATGATGACCAAACCGTCATGAGCTTGGCGTAATATTTCCTGCATTTGTTCTGCGTCTTAAGAAGATCGCGTACGGCGTGACATTTTACGAAGTCTGGAGGTTCCAGCGACGGTGCTACGTGTGCGAACGTTCCTTTTAGTGGCAGTGGTTGGAGGGCTATCCGTCCGAATTCTTCCGTCGTATTATTCCGTTCTTCCGTCGTACCATCGATCTGGACAGTCTTGAGCGTGATGTGGACGATTCAGAACGCGCTGAGCCCAAGGCACGCAAAGAAACGCAACCAAACCACAGATCCGGTGACAGTTTGACTATGTATACCATGACATGTGTTGAATCCTTGGGACCTGTCGTGCTTTTCAAACTTTGGTAGCTGTTTGGGAATATTGTAGTTTTTAAACTATTGATACCTAATTTATGTTCCGACATCAGCTGATTAATATGCTTTCAAACTTTCCATCTTCACACTCCATTGTCACCAGAAATGGTGTCTCTTTAATACGTTTCTTTTTGCCTTCAAAATAGTAACTAAACTCTAATGCGGCGGATGGTCGTCTTTTTATGGAGTCCTTCACCATGGACTATTGCGCATGCTGTAGTTTATTTGCCCTCCAGTAAGAAAACCTACCTAATCTGGTTACCAAGCAGACTTCGGGACCCAAGTGAAAGTCGGCTTGGCTGTTCACTGTAAGCCGTCTGCGTGATCCCAGGCTCGACCTCCGTGTCTGGAACTTCATAGCGGCTCTGGCCGTACAATTTACTGAGGTGGGACTGGCTTGAAAGCACCCGGATTACGGCTGTCCATGCTGCCTTGGGCTGCTATACATACTGTCTGATGTGGTGCGATCATTCCTGGATGCTCGCCGTCTAGTTGCGTGATGCTTATTTGTTTCATGATGCTTACAAGGAAAAGTCATGATAATGTTGTTGTTTTTTCGCTCGAGTTTGGGAAGAAAAACAAGAATTAAAACCACATTCCATAATAATCATTCAAATATCATTTTTCCTTCCGAGAGAATGTGCATTACTCCGTGTGTATCTCTCGATACAATGTAAATCCGTTCTCTTGATCTATTCAGCGATGCAAATATGTATATTAGCAAAGACTTATGGTGAAATCCTCCGCCAGAGCTTAGGCCGTTCCAGCGGCAAGCTCCAGCAGTAAGCATCGAACCCGTGATCTTACCGGCTCGCGGTGCTGCATGTCTGATATTTCTGCAGTCGGTAGTTATTCGTCCCTGACCGACCGGCCGAACCGACCACAGTGCCAGATGTTCTGCTTATGCATGTTGCAATGCAAGGGGCCGCTATCGGTGATTGATCCCTGGATTGGGTCGGACCCGGCCCGCGCCCCACCTTCCTCCCCGACATATTCCCTGTATGAATCCCTTTACCTGCCGCCACCTGCCCTCCGCCGCGCCATTGGGGCCGCCGGACGGGCGTCCGCGGACCACTACCTACTGGTGTGGTGATATCGCACCGTTCTGCAGTTCGCAGCCGGACCCAGCACTTCTCATCACAGTGTAGTGACCTGACCGCCGGTACTGGACTCTTTGTATCGGTACCCGCCGGGGCAGATCGTTCTTTCATCATAGTGTGGTGACCTGACCGCCTGTACTGGACCCTCTGTACCGGGTACCTGCCGGGACAGCTCGTCAGCGCCGCGGGCCGGCACAGTGCGGCCCGACGTCAGCCCCATTGGACCGCAGCGTCAATCTGTGCTGACTTAGACGTGTATTTCGCACTCTGGACCTGCCTCTGGTCATTGTTCGGCACTTTGCGCACTGTCTCCCTGCCTGAGATGTTGTATGGCATTTGGAGTACCTACTATGAGATTGGGGGCCCGGACTCAGGAACTCAGGAAGCAGTGTATCCGGACTCAGGAACTGAGAACATCCAGCCAGGGACCCAGCAGCAGTCGCAGTTCTCACGAGTCCGGGACCACCCTGAACACAATCATGGCCTGTTTGTCGATCTGGCGCGATGGAGCAATCATCCGTTTTGTCTCCGGGCTGCGCGCATGCGCCGGATTGCCGCATGCATCATGTGCGCCGTAATTACTGTCACTGCCGGGCCGGCCGTGGCTGGCGATTAATTGGACGGCGCAGGATTGCGTGCCTCGCCGGCTTTGTTCACTGGACATGGTGCCTCCCGTGATTCAGTGGCCGCTGCCCGCATACTGGCTGAGAGCTTATCAGCGCTGTATTTCACAGTCGTCTGGTGGTCTTACATGGTAATTCATTTGCGCGATTGGTGATGAAAGCGCGTTTTCAGTCAGACGCAGAGCATTGATTAACCGAGCCGAGTTCTCACTGTGATTGAAGCAATCACCTTGGGAAGCAATTGTCATATTTGCGAACTTGATCAAATCCTGTCAGTCCTGCTCTTGGGGCCTTTCTTTTGTCTACTCTGTGATGGGCGGGCAGCGTTCACTGGTGGGCACATGAGCCCGGCGGGGGCTCGCTGCCAGGGGGCCGCCCCACTGCGGTGGGCGGGGCGCTCCCTGTGACCCCATGACCGGCTGTCCAGTGGTGGTATCTACCCACTTCCGGTCCTCTCTCATCGCCGGAAGCCATGCCAACAGGGCAGCGTGGCAGTGGTTCTGTGCAGTGTATACTGTAGGTAGCTTGCCTGTACGGTACGAGAGCCCCCACTGCTGCCGTCTCTGCCATCGTGATGCACGATTCAGAACGACCACAGCTGTTCTGAATCACCCTGCTTCTCCTGCTCAGCTGGTTATGGTTGCTGTGATGTTGCATCGAGTTGCTGAAAAGTCTGACCAGCTGCATGTGTCTTTCCTTTCGGACAAGAGTGTTTAGCTGTCAGGGAGCACCCGGGGCAGAGACATTGGCTAGACGATTCGAACAGGGGGAACACGAACACAGGTGATATTGAACAGAGACACAGGCGATATTGAACAGCGACTCCTGAGTGAGAGTGGCTCGGCCTGCCGCCGGCTCCAGGTCACGTGGTGGCCGTGGCCGGACCGTGCTCGGAGTCACGTGACGGCGCTGTACGTGATCGGTGTCGCGGCGGCCGGCCGGCGCGGCGTCCCGCTGTACGTGATGGCGTCTGGCTCGCTCTCTGTGGGGAGAGAGAGGGGGTGACGGGGCAAAGCGTGCTGAAACACGCAGCCAGGGTCTGATGACGGAACAATCCGTCAGCATCCATTGCTGCTGATCATTCTGTTTGAACGTTCACCGAGACTAGCTGGTACCTGAGTTCGTGTGCTTCTTGTACGGAGCTCGTAGAGGAATGTGTATAG
>JARBER010093050.1:0-11472 GCA_030265075.1 Balanus glandula
AAAAACCGATGGGGGGGGGGGCGAAAATCAACCCCCCCTACGGTGCGCGGGTTAAGCAACCAGCTGCTATCTGACTATGAGGAGCTACACCCGGTCCCCGGATGATTTTATCCAGGCGCAAGATGGAGCTCCTTCATATAGGAATTTGGAGCAGAGCGGTCTAGGGATCCTTGCGAACCGGTGTGCACTGTGCATCCATCGGCAAGGGCAAGTGACCACCGAACTCATTGGACATTAGCCTTCTGAAATACTGCGTCTGGAGAGTGCTGGCAGAGTTGGTGTACGAGTCCCGATGTCATAATCTTTCGACACTGGATGAGTTGAGCGCTGCTATAGTGACCGCATGAGAGGGAGGACTGAACAGCATCAGACGAAGCATCCTGTAGTGGAAGCGACGACCGAACGCTGTTTTCCGCGCTGAGAGAGGTGCGATTGCTCACGTGTTTGAATGAAACTGCAGTGAGAAAAAATGGGTTTGGACATGTTTTGTTTCGGAGCTCACAAAATGAGGAGAAATGAATAGATTTGTTTGAAAATTAGAAGAGAGATTCACAGAAGCCCTATAAAAGATGGTGCGAAATTTCAAATATTTATCTTTATCCAAACGCCTCCAATATACGCTACAAGTTCGGAACATTTTTTCGGCCCACCCGGTACCTATAGTATAATCAGGGAAGCGTATACCCTTATGTAAAGCCCATGTTATAATGTACTCAGATCTTAGAACTAGACTTACTAATTCTCAATGATATTTTGGAAATGTAGATGGAAGTAAAAAACTAATCCGTAAAAACTCTATTAAAATACAAATTATAGAAACAAAATTAAATTGAACATACATAAAGCTGCAATTTTTTAGATCATATATACTCAATTTCAGCACACACCCTATCAATACACCCTGCCTCTGGATACGTTTCGGGTGCCGTTAGCAACCTCCATGATGCGGGCTAAATCGGAAAAATCACGTGCAGTGGTGATGCTTTAGGGTTAATATATATTAAACCATGAGCAGGAATAAAAATCAGTTAAACGTCGAGCCTAAGGCGAGACGTTTAAGTGATTTGCATTCCTGCGAGTAGTTTAATTGCTTTATCCCGTGGCGCAATTTCAATGGCTTTTCACACCCACAAGGGGTTTAATAGATTGTTAAACCCCACCTACGGTTTAACAACTCAGTTATTCACCGGGTGAATACATTTTCAAGTTTACACGTGAGTCAATGTAGAACACTTCCTTTCGCCATGGGATAATATATGATAACACTCTAGCTTGATTTGTTCATAATTTATTGGTGAATAAGGTATGTTTTCATGATACGTCTCTCATAAAATGACAATTTTTTACCTAATAAAAAAAAACATCTCATTTTTTTTTATTGTACAGATAATGTATCGCTCATTAAGTTTTCATGGTCATAGATTACAATTTGAGGCACTAAGAAATTTTAAAATTTCAAAATGTGATAATTTTTCAAGTAAGAAATGCAACGGTGCCATCTTGTAGCGTCACTCATTCGAATTCTAGAGGCTTATCACAATGCTATATTCTGTCCAAAATAACTGGCGATACCTACTGGCGGACAAACATTGTCTTGCACCGTGACCAAGCAAAAATGCCAGAGGTAATAATTAAAAAACACGTGACATGAGAAACAGTTGTTAAATGTGACCAAGATCACCATATGCATCTATTTTTATCAAAGTCGAAAAAAGCCAGTTGTCAGCCACTATTCGTCTTGTCATGGAACGGCTAAAGGTGAAGGTCAAGATCAGGCGACACAAGGTTAAAGGTCAGTCAGTATTGAGTTTGTTCTCGGAAGTCATGCGAATGTCAACATTCAAAAACGAAATATTTTAATCATTTTTAACCTAAATTTCAACAATTATGAGGTCAAGGTGAAAGTCAGGACAAGTTTGAGGTCAAACGAGGTCTGATTTCAAAAGAGAGAAATAATAGTTAAAAAATGAAATTTGTTTAGTATGGATGTTTTAGTATATTATACCTTCCAAGAAAAAAAAACTGATTTAGGCGAGATAAATACTATTAATTATTTAGGAAACCTTATTTTGTAGATTTATTCATAAGAGTACAATATAGCACATAATAAAATAAAATATTCATTTAATCAATTGTTCGATTTCATACTATATCTGGCAACTTCATGGCTGTGGCCATTTTGGATACACCTGTCCTTCGTGACACAGCGTTTCGACGGCTAAGTATGATGTAGAGGGATGTAGAGGGCGCCAACAGATAGAGAGCAAACCAGACAGAGGGCACCATCATACAGCACCATCTCCGAATGTATACAGAAAGCAAACCATATAGAGGGCACCACCAGACGGCGCCATCTCAGAATTTAGACCCAATATGCACTGCTGAGACTGAGTATCTGCGCAGACTGAGATTGCGTATCTGTGCAAGTTTTTGTATTGTTGATTGTTAATAGATGGAAATCTGGTGTCACAATCAACTTTTCAATCCTTTTCATGCTTATTACAACAAAACCTTACATTTGTAAAATTAAAAAAAAAAATATTGCCAACGTATTAAAAAACTACGGGACATTTCTGGCCAAAAACAATGCATTTAAAAATTATTCCTTAAGCTTGATTTCTAAAACTTCAGGGAGGGGACTACAATCTCAGGAAGATACTTCTCAGTACGGTAGTTCTCAGCCACGCAAAAACCCATCGTGAAAACGGCTAATTTCTATCTTTTTAAAAAATATTTTTTGCACATCGATGTAAAATTGATATCAAAAAAGGTACCAAAAGTTTCAGTTCAATAGCGCTATTGTGTTCGAAGTTATATTCAATATTTGTCAGGGAGTAATAATCCCCTCCCCCTTCCTCATGATCAAGGGCGGTTTAACATATATCAATCTCATGAGACGTGAGTTTCATGATTGAGACACGCTAATGCTGATATATGTAGCGTATTCTAAGCAGAATGACGCTGCAAGTATTTTTTTTCATCCAACCAACCACTACACATGTGAAGCCCCGTTTCTATTAGGAAGGTACTCTTCATTTTTATGAAACCCCTTTTTACAGCGGCGCATACCTAAACCTTTTCCATGACAAAGCAGCTTTTACATTATATCTACTTAGTGCAAATAGCATACGTCTATCCATTACGCTTTCACTGGGGAGTGGGGAAGACGCATCGGTCGAATAGCAGAGGCGGAACTTTTAAAAACTAATTATGGATGCAATTAGTGCGATGTGCGAAGTGCGATGTGCCTGCACGATGTGCGAATATGTGCCCTATTTGTACCAAATCGCGTCACAGGCGTAATGCGAAATTCACAAATCATTGTTGATGCATTATTAACCCCGGCAGTGCATTCAGGTTCCAATTATGTCAAACAAATCACCAATTCACTCGGTGACATTCACGTTATCATAAAACTCTGTAACCATTAACTAAGGGGATAATAAAGGGATAACCATAGTGAAGTAAGACCAATACTTACATATGTACATATATTTATGCTTATAACATATAAGTATAGGTAATAATTCAAAATATTTTGGCTTACTACTAGCATTTCCTATTATGTTAACTATAATTTCTGTAATACTATACGATGATAATGGGGGCAAACTTGTTGCCTAGTACGAAATCCGACAGGCGCTAGCACCATTAGCTGCTGTGACGTCATGAATGTTCATTATTCACGCTAATTTGAGGAGTAGCGTGACTGCAGTCAGGGGGTCAGGCTCAGCTGGGCCGCATTCCCCGAGCTGCTGCGGTATCGACCGGGCCCGGCTCATGTCACCAAATACAGCTGTCCGTTTCCGGCGGAAGTCAGGCAGGTCCGTTTAAGCGCGGAAGTCAGGCAGGTCCGTTTCCGGCGGAAGTCTGGCAGGTCCGTTTCCGGCGGAAGTCAGGCAGGTCCGTTTAAGCGCGGAAGTCAGGGCCGTGTTCACCGAAAGTCAGGGCCGTGTCTGTCAGAAGTCGGGCCCGGTCCGCTGGAGATGTGACACACTTCCAGACATGATGTGTGCTTGTCGCCCTGTCGGGTATACTACTTCATGCCAGTCGTAATTGGGCTCAAAACTCTTGGTAGTAAACCCGCGCCCGCTGGAGTCTCTAGCCGAACGCGCCCCGATGGGGGGGGGGGGGATATATTGTCCCCCCTGGTTATCTCCCGAACCAATAATCGCAGCGTAACGCACAAGGCGGCAATCAAAAGCTATCAATGAGTTGTGCTTAAAGCATGCTTACATTTTACCCAAAAAGTCACACGACAGGTAAACGTAACAAAATTAGGTATGTAAGTTTTTGTTGGCCAAACTTTTCATCCAAAGCACTATATTGAGGCTAAAATCGCACAAAGTGATCTTAAAAATGCAGTGCATCTCCCGCATTAAGCAGGAACTAAGTTGTAAGCAAAGGTCAAGGTCGAAGTCAGCTGTCATAAAAGGTCACCGTAGGCAAGAGGTATACAGAGATCATGCGACACATTTTATATGGGTTGTTTTATACGAATGATACAGTTACCGTCATTTGCACGACCTGACACCATAAAAGGTCAAGGTCAGGTAAAATAAGATCAACTTTCGAAATAGGTCACTCGGAATAAAAGGTGGATGTTGACAGACCTATTTTGACTTGTATCAGGAATACAGCGGTGATATTTGTCTGTATCTGGTAAAAAGGTCATTTCGAAAAAGATGCTAGTATGATGAAACAGCGCTGGGTAGGTATGTAGGGACGTAACGAAAAGTGTATGTGAGATGGGTGAGGCAATGAAACTTTCACTCATTTTGACGATACTTCCTCCCCTCCCACAATAAAATATTTACTTGCAAATTTGGGCTCTTTGCGTCCTGACAAACCTTCTTCATCAAAATTTGTACTCTCAAAGGAAAACATAAGCTTAAGCAGAACGTTAACAACTTTAGGCAGACAATTCAAACAGTGATGTAATTACTATTTGCTTGTGTGTATTTTCAGCCTGTTTGTTTAAAAGCCAGCGTTTCTGTATGCTCAACCTGTTGATACAGCTGCACGCGTCTGTGTATTTCCAGTCTGCGACTTGCTGATCAGTTTCGGCGGTCTGGTGACGTACGAGTTTTTCGTCAGCGTCGGCCTGATCCTGGCTGTGCCGCTCAGTGGCGGTAAGTCCGATCGGCTCGCAGCTCGGTGGCAGAAGGTCGCACTCGAGTTGACTCGGTGGCAGTAGGTCGCACTCGAGTTGACTCGATGCCAGTCTATTGCGTGTTTACACAACATTACCGGTCTGGCAGGCGCCTCGTGATGGACTCTGCTCACAAATGTTTGATTGGACGGCGCCAAATGTGTTTAAGACCCGTGTGAACTGAACTCCACCACTGCCAGGCTGCACGGTAAATAAACAGCTGGCTGGCCTGACATGGCGAGCTTGGCACCGTCTTCCGCGAAGTTTCGTTTGAGAAAACCCCATGACAGTATGCGCACGTGCCGCGGCTGCCTGTGCCTGGCACCGGATGTGAGGCAATGATAAATGCCTTGCTTCTGTCTGTTTAAAAATAAAATAAATGCATCATTGTCAGCGAGAGGCTGACAATGAGTATGTCCATTTGTCCAATGATATGTCCATTTATCCACTAGTCCATTTGAGTATGTCTGGCTACTGGCAGCGTCGGCTACTAGGTATACTGTGCCGTGCCCCATCCCATCTCCCGATACTCCTGATCCGGCAGGCGTCACTGACAAGCACCATTGCACGAAATAGACAGCTAGGAGTGGCATTTTCCCTTGTCCTGTCGACTCTCCACAGCACTATCGAGCGAAGGTCGCGCTCTTCACACAGCCGCTGAATTGTGCAACAACGCCTGTTCGCCGGCGGCGAAAACATCCAATTGTTCTGCATCTCGCCACTTCACCGGAGAGATGCAAAATGGAGTCAGCACTTACCGCGCGGAGAGATGCCAGATAGTCAGCATTCAGCTGCGTCTGAGAGTCGCTCGAGGTCGACGCTGTATCGGTGCTGGCGCCGCTGTGTCGGCGACTGACGGAGCTGTCACTCTACCGGACGTCTTTCCTCCGCCCGTGGCCAGAGGCAGCCGCTCCCGGCAGACGCAATTTGCACCTCGGCGGACGGCGCTTGACGCCGCCTTCTGCTAGCGACTGGCCTTGGGGCATATGTATGAGGCGCGGCGCCGCGCGTCGACTGCGGTCTGCCCCTCAGTCAGTCGGGGCCGAGTCACCATGGCGCGTGGCAGTGCGCCACTGACGCTGACGCTGGCGCTGGCGCTGACGCTGACCGTTGCCGCCAACAGGCGCTGCTCCGACTCGCAGCACGCATGTCCGCACGGCGGGCCGTGCCTGGCCAAGACGGCGCTGTGTGACGGCTTCTCGGACTGTGCCGACGGCTCGGACGAAACCGGCTGCGGCGAGACGAGCTGCCTCGGCGATAAGTTCACCTGCTCCAACGGCGAGTGCATCCGTCTGATGTGGGTCTGCGACGGCGACGACGACTGCGACGACGGCTCCGACGAGGCAGATTGCGACCCAAGCACGTGCGCGCCGGGCCGGTTCGAATGCGGGAACGGCCGCTGCGTGAACGCCGACTGGCGCTGCGACGGGGAGGACGATTGCGGCGACGACAGCGATGAAGCGGACTGTGATGCCGCCACGACGACAGCGCCGACATGCCCGCCCGGCGAGCTGACCTGCGGCGATGGGAAGTGCATCTCGGGCAGCTGGCGCTGTGACGGCGACAACGACTGCTCGGATGGCTCAGACGAGACCGGCTGTGGTGAGGATCAGACCTGCAGGGACAACCAGTTCCGCTGCGCTAACGGGCTCTGCCTCGCGGCTCGCCGCTGGATCTGCGACGGCGAAGACGACTGCGGAGACGGCTCAGACGAGATCGGCTGCAGCAACTGCACAGGCCCCACCCAGTTCCTCTGCGAAAACGCCGTCTGCCTGACGTCGCGCCGCTGGATCTGTGATGGTGACGACGACTGTGGTGACGACTCCGACGAACGGAACTGTTCGGCCAGCTGCACCGAGCAGCAGTTCTCCTGCGGGGAAGCCCAGTGCATCGCCGCCTCGTCCCGCTGTGACGGCTCGCTGGACTGCCACGACGGCCGTGACGAGCTCAACTGCACCTCGTGCACCGACACCGAGTTCCGCTGCGCCAGCGGCCGCTGCGTGTCCCGAGAGCTGCTCTGTGACGAACGCGACGACTGCGGAGACGGCTCCGACGAGCTCGCCTGCAACGCCGTCGCCACCGTCTGCAGCGACGACCAGTTCTCGTGCGGCGACAAGTGCATCCTGATCACGGGCCGCTGCGACGGCCAGCCCGAGTGCGCTGACGGCCGTGACGAAGACAACTGTCCCGACACCAGCTGCCGCGCGCACGAGTTCCAGTGCACCAACGGCCGCTGTCTGTCACTGGCCCGGCGCTGCAACGGCGACGACGAGTGCGGCGACGGCTCGGACGAACTCGGCTGCGACAACTGCACGCTGTCGACCCAGTTCCTCTGCGCCAACAGCCGGTGCGTGCCGGCGCGCTGGCTGTGTGATGGCGAGGATGACTGCGGTGACAACTCTGACGAGCTTTCGGGCGACTGTGACGCGGCGCCCGCCTGTCCGACCGACCGGTTCGACTGCGGTCGCGGGGCGGACAGCTCCGACTGCATCCTTCGAGTCTGGGTGTGTGACGGTGAGGAGGACTGCGCGGACGGCTCTGATGAGGCCGACTGCGGCGGGCCGGAGACGTGCGGCACCTACTTCAGCTGCGACGCCGGCCTCAGCCCCGACCTCCGCCGCTGCGTCCGCCCCGACTGGGTGTGCGACAACGTGACCGACTGCCGCGACGGCAGCGACGAGGCGGCGTGCGGCGCCGCCGGCTCCTGCGGCGAGGACCACGTCGTCTGCGGCGACGGCCGCTGCCTCGTGGCCGCCGCGCGCTGCAACGGCATCGACGACTGCGCCGACGGGTCGGACGAGAGGGCGTGCGCGGAGCTGATGGGCCCCGATCCGCTGCCGGGCGGTCAGCTGCGGCCCGGCCAGGTGCGGCTGGCGCGCCAGTACCTGCAGAGAGCCTACGTCCTGCTGCAGGCCAAGGAGGTGCCGGCCGCCATGCAGGTTCTGGTGAAGGCCATGCTGCTGCTGCCGGTGACGGAAAGCTTGCAGCCCGCTGCTGATCCGGAGGTCGTTCCGCTGACCGCGGTGCCCTGAGCGGTGCGGCGCGACCAGGAGCACCGCTGTCGGAGACACTCAATAGTAAAGCTGGACGGCACGCTCAATGGTACCGTTAAACGGTACGTCTAGCAGTACCCAACGTACGGCTCCCAGAACGCTGCCTGTGCCCTCCTTTGCGTGATGACTGAAGCGAGCAACAGACGCCTTCTATATGCTTGTTTTATCCTTCAATCTGGTACACTGGCACAGCGCAACACACCACATTGCCGTTGGACCCTCCCAGGGGTCTTAAGCATCGCTCGAACGTCAACTCGATGATCTTGTAAATGGTGTCTGATGGGTGTCGTGTTTGATTATGTCGACTGCTGTGTATATCAGCGTATGATCATGGAGTGTTTTTTAGTTGATGTGTGCACTGTGCATTAGGGTGTGTCATTGACATTATTTTTTTCAGCGATCACGGTGCTCATTGGGTTTATCTTGCTCTGGACATGTGGAAACAAGATGACAATAACCATTCCTCTCGAATTGTAATACCCATCCTGCTCCGAGCCGGAGAAGTTTGGCCCATCTCTTAACATTGGCGTCAATATCGCTATAATGGCGGTATTCAGAACTAGCTCGCCCAATCGTTTTGACGTGGCTACAGTTGCTTTTTAAATGCAAGTAACAGTTGTCTGACGACATCTCACCTATCACTGAGTGTGATATCTGTGAGCCCAGACAGATTTTGGCATTTTTTAACCTATAAATGTAAAATTGCACTGATTCAGGCCGCAACGATATTTGAGTGTTGCTGGAGGCCAAAACGGAATTTTTCTCCAACGTTTTACCTCAGTCCAGTCAACATGCAACTTCATTTACCTTAATGCCATTTGATCACAGGATATTTTAGAGAGAAACCTCCTCTAGGTACACCCTCCTCTCCCTGAACTGATTCCCCTCCCCTGAATCATGCATACAATAATCATAGATCATATTTCTATTCCCCACAACGTCTCCATCCTCTGATCCCGTATCCTTCGCAGGTTCTGATCCTGGTCTGGTGAAGATGTCGTTGCGCAGCAAGACAAATCACTTCTGTTTCGGTCCTCCTGCCCATTTGCCTCTGAACCAGCTGCCTACGAACAAAGATGTTCTTAATCAAGCAAGGCTAGCGCTTGGGGGAAAAGTGAATAGGCGTGAGTGTAACGGAGTTTTTAAGAAGGTTGCCGAAAAAGTTATGCTAATTTGGATGAAGGAGGGTATACCGGTGAAGCTGGCCCGAAATGTGCAGCGACAAGTCGCTAAGTGTTACGAGAAATTCCAGGATGTAAACAAGGTGAAGAAGGAGAACCGCTCTGACGAGAGTTTCAAGATGAAAAAGGCCAAGGAATTCTTCAAAAAACTCTTCGACATCACTTTGTGCAGGTGCCGAAACCTGCGCCACTGCGTATGTCCCATCGCCAACAGAGTGCCAGAAGCCGAGAGAGCTTTCCTTGAGGACCAAAGAGGACCTCGGAAAATGAAACTGGGGGCTGTGGACCGCCAGGAGACAGCCAGGCGCCACACGGCGGCGTTTCGCAGGTGGAGACTGGCGTGGAACGAGGGACAAGCGTCGCCTTCGCCACAAGGCCAAAGTCCAGTTCCATCTGACAGCAAGGACAGACGGTCCGAGTTAGCCAGCCCACCTAGCAGCAGTGAAGCTGGTCCGTCTGGTCTACAAGGCCATGGAAATGATCACATGTCTGACCACACCGACACCGACGCCACCACCACGAACGACGACCAGTTAGACACGGACTGGCACGTCGACGCCGGCGAGGCAGTAGAAACGAACTTTGTCAGACTGCCCAACACGGCATTGGCAGCAGATCGATATGGACTGTCTAATCGTGCAGTGGCTTCTCTCCTGAACGCCTACAACCAGGACATCGAGCGTGTGTCGGTCGGCAACACCAGCCACTTGGTGGACCCCAAGAAAATCTGGCGAGAGCGGAACCGGGTGAGACAGGAAACAGCGCAAGCCAGGGCTGAGCTCTACAGCGACGGCGACCTGACAGCCCTATATTTCGATGGCCGGCATGACCAGACGTGCGCAGGTCGGGGCGCTGATACTGAGTGCGAGGAGCACATCGCCGTGGTGTCAGAGCCCGAAAGCGAGTACGTTACTCACTTCACGCCGCAGTCAGGGAAGGCTGTTGATCAAGTTAATGAGCTGGTCAGCATCACTAACTGCTACGGCGGAGACGTTTGTGTGCTCGGTTGCGACGGTGCCGCTGTTAACACCGGAAAGTCTGGCGGGGTGTGCCGACTTTTCGAGCTGATCCAGGAGAGGCCAGTACACTGGTTTGTCTGCCAGATTCATGCCAACGAGCTGAATCTGAGAGAAGTGTTCCGGCAGCTGGATGGCAAGACAACCGGACCAAAGTCCTTCACGGGACCGCTCGGTAAGGCCGCCAGTGCCGCCGTCCGGCGTCCACCGTCTGCCGGTCGCCCAGTTCCGCCCAGTGGCTGGCCATGTGCCGGACATACCAGAGGCGGTATCCCAGCTCAGCACGGACCAGCGCCTCATGTACCAGCTGGCCAGTGCGGTACAGTCAGGCACTATCGACCCAAAGCACGCTTCCATGAAGATCGGACCTCTGAACCACGCCAGGTACAGATTTTGCTAATATTTTTCCTAATTAAATAAGTAAATAAATACAACATACATTATTTACCCATGTCCATCATTTACCATCCATTATGCTTTTTTTCCAAGCACGTCATTCCTTCCGTTCCATCAGTACATCACATGTTATGCATTCCCCGCCGGTCTCCGCCCAGTTTGTTATCCATTCCTTCCTTCCAGTAAAAGAAACACTTCTCGGTGCTGTTTGGACTCTTCTTCCGCAGGTGGCTAACATTGGCGTCGAGACTGCTCCGCCTGTACATCGCCACTGCGTCGCCAACAGACCAGCTCTGTCAGGTCGTTCAGTACCTGCTCTGCCACTACTGTCCTATGTGGTTCCACATCCGGAGCCACAGCAGCTGTGTCTACGGAGCCGGGAATGTCCTGCGAAGCCTGGAGCTGCTCAGGACCCTGCCACCGAACATGCAAGAGATGATCCAGCCGGTAGTAAGCCGAAACTCCTACTGGGCACATCCAGAGGCGGTGTTGCTGGCGATGGCAGCGGACCAGGACCCGCAGGTGCGCGCAAGAGCCGTGCAGGCTATCCAGTGGTTCCGCCAACAGCCACGCGGCCCAGAAGTGAGGCAATTCAGTATCCCACACGTGAACTTTGCCGCCACCGACCTCACCGGGCTACTGGATCACAGCGACGTGCCAATCACCGAGCCGCC
>JARBER010093161.1:0-11472 GCA_030265075.1 Balanus glandula
GACATGCTCGGATTTCAAAATAAATGCCAGATTTGGATTCAGCATGACAAATAACATCTTTTCGCACTATGCCATTTTCCAGATATTATGGTTGAAAAGTACGGCCCGCCCTAATGGGCTACTGAGAGCATTTAGCCGTTGGAATCACTTCGATAGGTAAGTGCTTAAGGGAAAACGTTATGGGGTACCGCATAGTTTACTTCTGAATGACGCTTCGACCTCCTGAGGTCAAACGATTGACCTCAGCAAGGAGCACGTCTGTTTTTTCAATACATTAACAACATTCTGTATAAATTTAAAATCGATCAGTGAAACCTCGCGTAATGACAGCTACATGGCACTTTAAGCGAATATTAGCCCCTTTTCACTTGACCTGCGGTCAAATGATGACCTGAAAGTGTCAACTCTTTTAAATGGAAGGCGTTGACGTTCGAATGGTTTCTGTTAGTGATTTTGGGGAAAAGTTATGCGTTACCGCGCCATTTTCCATAGTGTTATAGTGGCAACTTATGCTGTGAACTGAGGTCAAGCGGTGACCTGGAGCAGTCAGGTGTCTCTTTGTGCACCATCTATGGGCTAGTGGGACCATTCAGCCGTTAGAATTACTTCGATAAGTAGGTACTTTAGGGAAAAAGTTATAGGGCACCCGGTCATTGTCTTACTGAAATATATGGATGTGAGCCGAGGTCAAATGGTGACCTTTTGGGATAAATTCTGTTTTTGTGCACCATCGATGTGCTAATGCTAAATGAATGACACTGGATCAGCTCGTCCACTTCAGTTTGCGTAGCAGTTATGCGGTACCGCAGTTCTTAGTGAAAACCCGTGTTTCCCACATGTTTTGGTGACCCTATGTCAAATAATAGCAGAATTAGGTCATTTTTTTGTGTTGTGCACCAAATATGATTACTTTTGAATGTGCCTGTGCCCTGTTGCATGTAGTGCTATATATTTACTAGACTGTAGGTATAGGGTTCCACGCACAAAAATTATGTCTTTGACAAAAATGATGTGACCTGAGGTCATATAGTGACCTGAGAAGGTCAAGTCTTGATTTGTGCATGGTCCTGACACTGTTAAGAGTATTTTGGTGGTGTAACCAGTTCCAATTAGTCAATTAGTCAATTAAGCAAGACATTGTGAGGTACCCTGTTCTTTACTTTTCTTGACCTAGTATGACCTCTATAGGTCAAACCACTAACGGTAATGACATCACAATTTATATCATTCATATCAACGATAATATAAAGCTTGTTCGGTGTCAATTTCGTCAAAATCCGAGGCCTTTCGAATACGAATACGTTGCTAACTTCATGAACATCCCATATCATACCATTTGAGACCGGTATATGATTATCAGGCCCGACAAATACCCTAGCAAAAATCACCAAAGTGCCCTTGTACCAGCAGCGTTCACAGGCCAGCCAAGAGTCTTATTCAAACCGCCGTTTCAGATCTGTACAAGGCCCCACAGGCCTGACAACGGCCCTAAAAAGTTGGCCCTTCCAAAAGACCAAGGCTGCGACTGCCTGTCTTGGGCAGCCTTGGTCACTTAGAGAGAACGGGTCACTTCTCTTACACTGCCTCATTCCACAAAGCTTTCCCAGTGACAGCGTCTTGTTATCAACACTAACAACTTGATCGTGGGTTCAAATCATCACATACCTACATGCAAGGTCAGCTAAACGAATTCAAATTATTCCGATGTTCGTTTATTAGTTTTTCTGTCAACGAGACAATTCACGGCCATATAATAGCCAACACAAATGGGCCCACGACAGGGCTCACATGGCGAACGGACAAGGAACAACCAAATCAAGTACCTGTTTCCAAACGCACCAATTAAACAAATCAGTAGCGCAATTCCCCGAAACTGCCGAACGTGGCACAACATTCACCAAAAACTGGGCGACGGCACAAGGTCTACAGCGGGTCGCCCGCAGTTCGGGGAGCAACAGACATACGTAGCTGACCAACAGGCCTGAGGCCACTAGCTGAGAATTGTTTCTGGGTGGGCGTGTAGTTATATTTGTACTGCATCGTCATTCCAAAGTACGCAGCTGTGTTGATCTGCCACACCGGGCCCTCCTGTGATTGCGTGCCAGGGGATACCGTGTACACTGCGTGCCGCCTATCGGTCTATCGTACAAGGAAAGTTACAGTCCTCATTTTTACGATTCAGTTCCCAGAGACGATTTGTAGATAGAAACAAGTACAACTCAACATATCTGTTTGTAGCCTCAGAAGCAAAGGTGAAATATAACAATGAACTAGTGGACAGGTACGAAGTTGTTCTCTCACTTCATAACTACATTGACAAATAATCCAAGACGGCACAACGCTTACAACCCTACGTTAACAGTTATTGATCTCAGCCTTAGACCCGACAGTTACTGTCGAACTAAAACGACACCAATACGCGGTGCATAACATAGTATGATGCGTGTTTGAGTGTCTGTCCGGTGAACACGACCCTGACACTATGAATTGATATTTCGAATAACCCGACTAACTAAGCGACGTTAGCTACACTAACATAGGGGCCAGTTTGGCTCAATCACATAGTTACTACACCCTGTCGCGAATCTCCCTCACACACACAACACACACACAGCTAATGTAAACCGAAACCGTGCAAGCAAAATTATCCAGAGGTCATGGTAATCGTGCTCATCCTCCCACACAAGTGTTAATGCATGCTGAGCACCAACGAAACACAGTGTGCCCATTGAACTAGCGAGCTGGTGGCGGGCGTCCTCACAGTTTGGCCTGCGGAGGTGCTACGGACACGTCAACAGCCGGAGCCACGTGGGGGAAGTGGCCGTGCACCGCCTTGAAGGCGGGCAAGTTACGCACCAGCTCGGGGTCCTGGTATTGTGGCGGCGCGCAGAGACCGTCCGGCAGACAGGGGGACAAGTCTTCACACAGCGACGACAGGACATGCGAGGCCATCTTGCGGCGACGCGGCGCCGTGTGGCAGATGTGCGTCTCGAAGAACTTGACCAGTTCCTCACGCTCTACAGTTTTCAGCTGCTCCACCTCGTTCAGCTCGCGGCCAAAGCAGTACTGTCGGATGACGATCTCGTCCCAGTGCCGGACGAATTCCTCCACCAGGTTCTTGGGCTTTTCTAGCTTGCGCGTCTTGAGCGCCTCCTTGTGATTGGTAAACTCCTCGGCGCTCATGTTGCGCAAGTGATCCACCATGCTGTGCAGAAAGGCCTCGATCCGCCGGTCCACGTACTCGGGCGGCTTGTCCGACTGGACGATGACGCGCAGGCCCTGAGTGGACGTCGAACGACGCACCGTGCAGAAGACGATGTAGCCAAGCTGCTCTTTGGTGCGCAGTTGGTCGAAGCACGGTTCGTTCAGCATCTGCACCAGCAGGTCCAGTAGCGTGTTATCGCGCACGCTCTGAAGGCCGCACTGGTAGTAGACATCGATGCTGGAACTCTTGTGCACCTTGTTGGTCTTCTGGAGCATGTAGTATTTGCCGTCATCGAGCATAGTCTCGCGGCCGAGGATTTGTAGAGCAGCCGGAATCGGACGCACGCCGAACCCATCACGCAGCCGCGTCTCAACAACCTGCACGAGCTCCAGTGCGCGGCTGCGCGTCAGGTTACCTTCCAGCAAGCATTCGAGGTGAAGTTTGCTGAGAAGCAGTGGCAGCGCGCGCTCCACGGCTTCAACGGTCAGCTCATCAGCCACCTCCAGCAACTCTTCATCTTCCCAGTACTTCTCCGACAGCACGACGTGCATCTTGTGCGCGGCGTGCACGTACGGCTGCTCGGCGGAGAAGTTGCGCAGCGAGCGCAAATACGTCTCCTTCAGGATATCGAATCGCTCGCGGTCAACCTTGAAGTTGACCATCACATCCATGACCTTACGCAGGAGAACGTCGATCTTATGACTGAAGCCAGCCACCTCCATCATCATGCCACGTCGACTGATGCCCAGGTTATAGCGCACGCCTGCAACGCTCGCCGCGTACGCGTAGTCATTCAACGCATCTTTGAACAGCATCGTGAACATCTGGGTCACGTTGACCATGTGCGGGTCCGAGTACGCCAGAGGGTTGAAGAGCTCAACTTTGACGATGGACTTCGGCAGCTTGAACATGTTGTCCTGCTTGAACCAGACGCGACAGAGCGGTGTGTTGGACAGCATGACGGGCGACTTCGGCGCTTCTGCGTCCCGCTCCACCAGCTCAAAGTCCTCAGGGATGAACTCGTTCGGGTCGGGAAGGCGCAGGGCAGGGTTGAGCTCAATGTTGCGCCAGCGCTCAAGAGTGGCTTCCGGGATCTTGCGCACGTTGTATCGCACGCCGTACCAGCGTTCAGTGGTATCACATTCCGACTCGTACACCTTCCCGACGAGAGTCATGCGAACGTTGTCGGGATTCAAGAGGTCCGTCACCGTCTTGAGGACCTCGGGGTCGTACTTGTCGATGACGTACTCGGCGGCGAGCACCTCATCCATCGGATAGTAGTACAGCAGCGTCGCCAGGTTCGTCGCATAGTTGGTCGGCTTTTCCTTGTCCTTAAAGCGGAAGGACATGTCGCGTAGCTGGCGACACTCGTCGAAGACCCACTTCTGCGGACCCTTCTCCCGAAGCATTGCCAGGTACTGGAACACGTGGTCAGCCACCTCGTCCACACGTCGCTCGCCCTCCTCGGTCAGGTCGATGCCGATGTTTATGAACTGATAGCCGCGAATGGCGGCGCAGGGACCGCAAAACAGCGAATTAGCCCAGCCGCGCCGCTTCAGCTCAGCGTACAGGCTGCCGGGGCCCTCGTGACCAACCAGGTGGCCCACGTAGTGACCAGGGTCCGTGCGGTACCACGGAACCAAGTCTGGCACAGGAAACTGCAGCTTCAGCTTGCGCAGCTCCTTAATGGGTGTGACGCGCAAGCACATACCGACCTCCTCGGGGCCGCATGGGTGCTCAAGCCACTTGGGCGCCTCGACAGACTTATCCTCCACACCAGAGAAAAGGTCGACAGCCATTTCCTCCAACTCGTCCAGCGACTCCTTGCCGACCATAACGAGGCCCATTATGTTGGATGAGTACCACTGACGGTGGAACTGCAGCAGCCGCTCGCGCACGTCCGGCTGGTTGAGCGTTTCGCGGTTGCCTGTGCTGAACTTGCAGTGCGGATGGCCGGGTTTTAAGGTGGCTGACTGCACCTGCATCAGCCGCCACTGGTCGTTGGCCACGTTCTTCTCGTGCTCCGAGTGTACAGCGTTCATCTCGCGATCGGTGCTGCCCTCATCGAAGAGCGGGGATATAAAGAACTGTGCGAACCGGTCCAGAGCACCCCTGAAGTGCTCCGGCGCCACGTCGAAGTGGTAGTTGGTTTCGTCGTTGGACGTGTACGCGTTGCTGCTGCCACCGTGGTCGTTCAGAAACTTTGTGTATTCAGCCTCATTTGGGTATTTCTGGGTGCCCATGAAGAGCATGTGTTCGCAGAAGTGCGCTATGCCCTCGATGTCGGCCGGGTCGGAAAGATGGCCGACCTGGACGGCCATGGCGGCCGCCGACTTGTCCGCTTCGGGATCACTGACGAGCAGCACCTGCATGTTGTTGGCCAGCAGCAGGCTGCGGTGCCGACGCCGGTCCTCGGCCGACTGCCGGATCGTGTCGCAGCGCTGCTTCACCGTGGCGCCCATGGCCAGCGTGGAGGTCAGTCGCCGGCTGGGTAAGCTGAGACCAGTCAGCGCACGCAGCATGCCCCGCCCAGCGGCGGCGGAAACGAGGCACCCACGAGGCGGAGGTAGCGTGTGGAGTATCGTCGAGTGTCCCAGGTGAGTCTGGCCGTCCCACGATTTCAGCGAGAAACGAAATTCGTCGTTTTGATAATTTCAATTGTCCTGAAACAAACACAACAGCTATTATGTTGTAACACATTGGACGCGCACAATATTTTCTACGGAATGCATGGTTAAGAGTAAAAACAGCTCGTGCTTTTAATGCAAGCTAGGCTATTATCATATGAATAGTTAACTGAAAACATGGCATCATAGATGTTAACAATGTTACGAGCATCATTTCTGCAAGAATAGAACTAACACATTTAAATAATCCTTATAACTTTGTACTAGCTGAGGACCCGACGCTGTTCGGAAAATGTAGTTTGAGGCTGAAACAAATTTAAAGCGAAATCAAACGGAAGAAAAGCCATTACGCAATCAAACTGAAGAAAAGCATTGACGCAATGAATTTAAAGAACATTAACGCCTAGCCCATAGCTTATCAACACTTTTCTTGGAGAAAACATAAACATAGACACAACAGATTGCTGCATTGAACTATTATTGGTCATCTAAGCACTGGTGCCACCATCACAAAATAGAACCCAGCTATCACCAAATGTCATTAAATATTGATGGTGATGACATGCAACAAGTACTGTTTGATGCCCAAACATATTTCAAGCTGGGGCCCCATGGGAGTGCTAGGCATGGTGTAACTGTTTGGTTCAAGAATGACACTCAGCTACCTAAACCAAAATACTTCAGTGATTGGACATGTTCAGAGTTTAGAAAGTTTTCCCTATTCGACTTTCTTTCGAATTGAGGTTTCTGAAACCAAAATAAATTACAAGCACAAAACTACTATAAAACAAACACGTTTTTGTGTGAATATTTCTTTTAATCATTCAAGCAAAAAGTATTTGCAATTTGTGCTAAAAAGAAGTGGACATGGTCTCAAGAAATACCAATGGAGCTGCGGAAAACAATGTACTTGTTTCTAAAGTTACGTATCTCTTGTAATAGTGCCGATAGAGAGATGTTTTATGCACGATTAGAACTGCGATTCATGTCAGTTTATGTTCCTGAAATTTTGGTTCAGCATCTTTTCTTATTGCAAAGTGCCGTCAACACAAAGTTTTTGTTTTACTTACGCTCACCCCCAACGGGTCATCGCCCAATTACAGGGCACCTTTTCCTCCACAAGGCTACGGCTAACGTGTAGGAGCCTATCCCACACCTGATTAGCCAACCGGGGGCACCGGTCCGAAGAGCGGGAGGCACCGGGATTCGATTCCAGGTCTCCCGCTCCGCAAACCAGCGCCCTACCGATTGAGCTTATCAGGCTGATCGGTATGGTTAAAGGCTAAAGTTGCCTAATAATAAGGGCGGTTGCCAACTTCTATTTCGAGAAATGATACAATGGCACAGGATGCCTAATGGAGAAGTCGCCTTAGCTTTCTCTTGGGTTGCTGCAGAATATCATAATTGCGACTACTGGAAAGACAAACGTCTATTGAACAAAGTGTGTGCATTCTTAATCTTCAATCACGGGAAAATTGCAAACGCTAAAGGATTGAAAACAAATTAACATCACATTGTCACTTTCAATTCCCTAGAACTTGAATTCGACACGAGTGACGATCCAGATATTGCAACAGAATATAAAATCGGATGCAACTGGGCCTTACTTTGTATAGACATTGATGAGCATTGAACATGACGCATTGTTCATTACAATCGTTTGTCGCCATCGGCAAGGGGAACATTGCCTCAACTGTCCTAATATAACATGTGTCTAAACGCTAAAAGCATGTTTCTTAAAATGGACGGTGAAGATTTCGAACACCGTCTATGATATCTGTGTCCTCTTACAAAGTGTGATTACAAAGTATGATTTGAAATTTGGTGTCATGATGTCCTAATGCAATAGCGTCCTGATTTATGTTCTGGGACTGGGTTTTTCCAGAAGGATTTGTTTGATTTGGTGCTGCAGTTTCGTCTGCAAGTATCAATGGCTTGCATTGCACCACCACTTAAACTGTACTCGACCAGCGGAGCGGACGGGTTAGCACTAATTTAAGCTATTTGCTTCGAACACATATGTAATGGAGCCATCCATATGAAATACAAATACAATCAATTCCGTAGATAGCGGGGCAAGGCGGACTACCCGGTCCGCTTTGTCTCATATTGCAGCTCCTTGTTTGGACAAGCATTTCAGACTTGCCCAACGTTACAATTGTTTCTTTATGACGCATTTACGACTATACAATTGCGTTACCGAAGCACTAACATAAATCAACATTTGACCACAGACAAAGCTGCAGTGATCTCGATATAACACTTGGATTAGAACAGCAATTGAAAATATCCCTTTTTTTGACTTGTAGCGAACTGACTGTCAAGTCGATCGCCGAGTCGGTGCGGTCGGAAGTGTCCACATGATCAATTATTATTCAAATAAAGTTTCACGCAGACTGATCTACTAATAAGCACATGAGAGTGGTTGGTTCGCTTTGCCCCGGTGCAGTGTCGCCAGCGAATGGAAAGTCGGTCCAAACTCAATATCTCAGGATATAATTGTTCTAAACACCAAAAACAAAGACCAGTGTGTAGCTCTTGCGCCAGGCTTCAGCAGACATGCTATGTTTTTATTTTGGACGAAATTACGACGTCTGAGGTGACTAAGATGACCTAACATTCGCATAATGGGGAGGGTGATTGTGCAAATATCGTTCGATTTCTTCTAGAGCTATAGCTGCCGGACAAATTAAATGCTGCTACTTGTCACAGTATACCGTATGTGACGCCTGATCTGGTCTTCCTGCATGACCTTAGTGGTCTTCGTTATCCCATCCACCACAGAAGTTAGTGCCCTGAAATCGGATGCATTATATTCGAGGGTCTCACAAAGGGATGCGTTAAACCATGGACAACAAGATTGTGCTAACAGTTAACTGTATAGGGAGTCTAATAATATGCACATTTACTTGATTTATTCACCTGACGTGTCAAGTAAGGTTAACCCGCGACCCGTATTTTTTTTCGCTCAAAGTTTGGGGAATTGATGTACCAACAGGTAGGTGAAAACTCGGCGGCGCGGCGCGCCGCCATTTTTTCGCTATCTGCGAAAAACCTGAGGGGGGTGTATAAACAGTAAACACCCCCCCCCCCCCCGGTACGCCGCGGGTTAAGTTAAGTGTAGATGAAAAGTTACACAAATGGAAACATTCTTCGATTGACGTTGTATTTAACTAACAATCGTCTTTGACGACGTACATACACAAATCATTGTTTATGGATTGACTTTCCGCTCAAACTGAATTGGTAATGCCACATGACATATATGCAGCAATTATGCACATGCTCGAAAGTGATTTCGCAACCAAATGTGATATCAATGTGACCAATCGCCACTTGAGATGTTGACTCTAAAATGTGATAGCATACATACTATCACAACGTACTACTCCTCTGAGTTCAACAATTGCGCAAGCACCAAAGATAAGCACCATACAAATTATCAGCAGTATTTGGTTGATGTGACATGGCTTTCAGCATCAGCAGTTTCCACGTACTGTGAGTATTGGGAAGTCTTTACACTGCTTTCCCATTTATATTTCAAGTCAGGGAGTTTCTTATGGTGCTTCTTGACTACATGTAGCTGCTGAAGCCTCAACAAGCCGGTTCTGTGCCACACCATGCTCAGCTCGCATGTCACAAGGTTAATTAATTCGTTCATGAGGCAGGCAGTACACCTCACTGCCAGCACAGGGAGCGCTTGACTTTGATGCAGCTGTCCAACCAACAAACCATCTAATAGCTTTACATTCTATGAGACTTTCATTCAGTACATGGCGAATCAGTAGACATGTGATTTGTTTGCATTTCCACCATACCATACTGTAATACATGGTAGCCCTGGCAAAAGCAGTTCGGGGAGGTTTGGTAATGCACTGGTATTTTTTAGCACATACTATTTTTAGCTAAATACCCCAAAAATGGTTCAAAATATGTTGTTATTGCCAACAATTAGTTGATTTTCTCCCCTTTTTTGTGAATTTCCACACAAAAAGATAAAGTTAACCTAAAACTGCAAACACCATCAGAAAGAGGTTCGCATTCTCTAGCTTTTCACTCTTGACAGACAATCTAACTTTGACACATACACTCAACTCAACAGCGTTTTGAAATTAGTTGTTGAAATCAAGGTGTTCAAAACCATTTTGAAATTACTGTTTTTTTTCTTTGAAAATTGTTGTTTTTGGATAAAACAAGCCATTTCTCATGTCATTAAAATACATTTGTAGCAAATATTGCTTTGAAAGCGTCAATATCAACCTATGTTTATTAAGATGCTATTACTTTTAAAAAAAATCTGGAAATATAAAAAACAATGTAAAAAATGCATTTACATCACATTTATAAACTGTTTTGAACACCTTCTCACCTGGTCTTCTCACCTTAATTTCAACAACCTATTTCAAAATACTAAAAAGTGTATGTGTCTGGTGTATCAGATTGTCTGAATCAACAGCAAAAATCTAGATAATTTCAATCTTCCTTTGTTGGTGTTTGCAGTTTAAATATTTTTTTTTTTGGGGGGGGGATTTGCCTTCATTATTGGAAAAAACATTTTGAGACTTTTTTAAATAGAATATTCATTTAAAAGTAGTATAAAAAAAAAACAACAATGCATTATCAAACCACTGTTGACTGAAATGAAGGGGTGCAAACTCTGAGGAATTTCAATTGGTTTAAAAAGTTTTATCCAAAAACAATAATTTTCAGAGAAAAAAAACAGTAATTTCAAAATGGTTTTGAACACCTTGATTTCAAAAACTAATTTCAAAATGCTGTTGAGTTGAGTGTATGTGTCAAAAATGGGCCATACCTTAGGAAGGATATCAAAGTCCTTGAATCAGTCCAGCGTCGTGCAACAAAGCTTGTAAGAGGAATCAAGCATTTGACATACAAAGAAAGACTGAAGAGACTCAAGCTGTTAAGCATCGAGGATCGACTAACGCTAGGTGACCTAATCAAAACATATACATTGCTGACAAATAAAGTAGCAATAGACCACTCACAATTTTGAAAGATCTGAGGAAAATCGAGCTAGGGGACACAGCCTGAAACTGGAAGTAAGAAGGTGCAACCTAAAACCATGAAGCAAGTGATGCAAGTCCTTTGCAAATCGAGTGGTGAAGGCATGGAACCAACTTCCAGCAGAGGTGAGCTCAGCTCCTACCATCAACAGCTTTAAAAATTGTCTCGACCGATACTGGGACGCAGTTCAAAAGCGCTGACCGACAACCACTAGCCCTGACCACTTACATGATGTAGAGTGTGGACCCTGAATAGACCCAGTCTACCTAAAGTCCACTATATAAACCTAAACCTAAACCTAAGTAGTTTTGACACTTCAAGCCTTCTTTTCCATCAAACAGTGAGCATTTGGGAGCTACAGCAGCTCCTGCAAAGCACAGCTGGGCTGGATCAGGGCACTTTATTACAGGGTACTCCAAAGTTTTGGCAAAAGTCTTAAGAACTGGGAAAATATCACTAGATATCTTGATCTGGCAGCCTCCTGTGCATTTCTTCTTCTAACCAGACAGCTTGAGACGGCCTCAACTCGGCTGAAACACGCGGTGCGGGGTACATGATACGATACTTTGGTCAATAACTCGAAAACCGTTGGATGGGCTTGACATTTTGACTTCG
>JARBER010093272.1:0-18383 GCA_030265075.1 Balanus glandula
TGCTGTTCAAAGCTGGACTTTCTCTCCACAAAAAAGAAGTTATTCGGACTCGGAGCTTTCAATATATATGCATTGTACGTATCTTCGTCAGCGATTGTTCGTCATGATTGCTTATAACGTAATGATGACGAACGATCACTGACGAAGATATGTAAGTACAATGCATAACGAAGTCCCTGAGTCCAAATGTCTTATTTATTGTGGAGGAGTCCAGTGTTTGACAACATTTATACTAGAAATTAACATTATGCTATAGTATTCTATCAAAGAACCTGATTAATGTTGAAGGGTTGAGTCAACAATCCAGATTGGCAAGACAAACTATCAAGTGCGCAGGTCAAAAGCTTCTGATGCACCATTTTAAGGTATATTGCACTCGTGTTGAGCTGAATAAAATCCACAAAAACTAGCTAACCCAGCACAAAAACGTCTGAGCTCGTTCCAAAGAAAACACTTCAGGACTGTATCTATTGATATCACGGAATAAAGTCATTCAAAACTTCAGTTGGATTAAAAGGTCGCTTTGCAACACTTTCTGTTAGGTATCCTGTTAGAATCGCATGTTGAAACGATTTATCTGGGTCTTGTGAAATCAATTGTTAAATTGTATTGTAAAACAATATTTTTGACAGAAGTGTTTTGTCTCGCCAAATCACTTTATAGTTTACTACTTTCGTTTCTGTCTGCATTTTTATGATTGTAGAAGCTGTTTACTGTCCGAAAATACCAAGCAATTTTAGTTGACAAAAGGAATTAAATTGCACGTATCGATGTAAAACGAAATGGTATTGCTTTAATACAGAAAATAACTTGTGGCAAACAAATATTCTCAAGCGCAAAGAAGAGTCCTCCATTCATGTATCAATCTATCAAATTCCATACGAGAACTTAAGTTTCTAATAAGAAGACTGTGCATAACTAAGTGAATAGAAGTTTAACTTTCAATTATGTTAAACTCCACGCTGCTCCGCCCTATATGTTAAATAGCCCTATGGCTGGCAATAGCGTGCGGGGCACGACTAGCTGCAGCCTCATGCCTTATTCATTTCCCGAGTGTCTTGTGCTGCAGAGTCAGTTTCACCGAGCTCGGGAACCTCACCCGCCGTCAGAAGCTCTTTACATTCTTTGAATGCGGAATTTACATGGTTGTGCTGGTAGCTGCAATGCCATTTAATCGAATGTTACCCAGCGTCACTTTATATTCGGCATGCCCATAGCGGGTACGTTGTGGGTCAGTCTGTCTGTTAGGACACTGACCAGTGACTAAACTATGATAGAGTGGTATATGGTGGGAAATATGACATGTATGAACAACGTCATCATGCGTTTTCGTCATACATTTTTTAATAACTAAATAAGGGTTTTCAATCTGGGCTTTTTTATTTGCAAATTGCAAAATGTGTCGCTCTCAGCATTATTTCACAGGATCGAACAGGAAAGTTGTACAAATGCAGAAATTGCATTATTTTATATTCTCCAAGGCTGAAACACAGTGGCTCCCACGTGCAAATCGCGTCCTGCAGCTGCCATTTAACTACTGTAGCAATACACGTAAATTTTTCCGCGAGCAAATCGCTCCGACCTCGCTCCGAAATCGCGACCAAACCCACGTCAGAATCACCTTGGAATCGTGGGTCTCGCGTCAAGGAAGCGGTTTGCTTGAGCAGTAGACTCTGTTTCATCTTTTCGGCACCATACTCGCCAGTCAGCCGCGAGATGGCATCAGCTGGCGTCGGTCTAGAGTTTGAATTGCGAGACGCGATTTGAACGCGTGAGTGTTGTGTCTCAGCCTTAAGACAGCTAACGATTAGCTTTTTTTATTATGATTGTTGAAGAATGAATAGTTACCTCGAAAAACCGCTTTCAAGCATGCATTTTAGCAGATTAAATGCTATTAAACAATAACTTTTTGCCGCATCTAAGCGGGTCAGCCGCTGATGTTTCTCAGTGTCGTGTCTATGCTGTACCTTTTTAACAGCTCTGTGCATTATTGATGTATTTTTTCAGAGTTATCAAGAGCATTATCACTTATTTATTGCAAAATTATAATACGTTTTATTGATATCAGCGACATCAATATTTCAATAACCTGAGGAAAAGCTAAAACATGACTCTCAAGTATTACCTAGTTCTGTGCACTTTTTGAGAGAGCTGTAATCATACTGGAAATGCGCAGTTAGTCCAGCGCTGCGGGGCGCCAAACTCGTTCCGCCCACACAGAGCTGCTGGAGCTGTGCCGGCAGCGTTTTCCCCAACTCTGTTATAAATCGGCATGCCATGCCTGCCAGCCAATGGGAAGCCAGGTGCGTGTGGGGCGTGTGACGTCACGAGGTTTTAGTGCCGAGTTGGCCTCCAGGGTATCTTCTCATAATCCGTCGATGTGTTTTTGGAGGAACAGAAATGTGTTGGTGTTGAGTCATTGCAGATGGCTGAATGTGACGTCAATACAAGTGCCAAATAAATATTAAACAACACAAAAAAATACTGGTGCCGCTTTGCTCCGGGTTTATTGCAGTAGGTAGTTAAATCAAAGCAAAACTTGGTTATATAAATGATGATGTTATTTCAATTTGATTGATATATTGAAGGGGATTTATTGCGAAATATGTGTGCGATAAATCTATTGCGTACAAAACCGATTGTCAATAATGCCCACGAATGTTCTTACTATTGATACGACTATAGTATGTTCATTTGTCATGAGTCCTCATTTCAGATTAGAAAAGTGCGCAGATACATTCTCATCTAGGCATTAAGGCGACCACGTTCACTTGCATTTTTGTGCCCCCAAACTCAATGTTGAACTTTGCATCTGGCAATATATTCTAATGTTCGCAAAGCACCAGTCATACTGGTATATTTTTACACATGCAGGAGAGTGGGCGAACTTCATCAAAAGAAGGATGGTAGGCTAGTGACCAAGATAATGTAAACATTTTCAAGTGATTCTATTTTTCTTTTATTTTTGTGTGTTAAGCACTGATTTGCCTGAAATAGCCGCTATTCTTTATGCAATTATTTATGCTTTCCGTTATGCAAAATACAAATGCATATTGTAACACACTTACCTACTCTTCGTTCCATACAAACAATGGGAACCCAGTACACTATCGGTAGGGACTGACTGGAGGAACTCTAGCATTGCAGAACGCCGCAGACATGCATGAACAAGCACACCAAAAACAAGTGACATGCAGTTTTGCCGTCGCGAAAGTCGCTTACGTCTAGAGCCCTTCATGGAATGGAAATTCCACATTTTTCCGCACACAAAAACAGTTAAATATGCGAATGCGAAAACAGTTAAATATGCGAAATAACGAATTTGGATCTGGCTGAATGGGATGTAATGGAATGGGGCTGAAAACATGTCACATGAAGGGCTCTACTTACGACGCTTTTTACATATTCGCGTGGTATAAAGTGTGCTTTGCATGCAACGTATATCGCCAGCTGCAAAGTTTAACATTGAGTTTGACGGCACAAGGTAATAAGCAAACATCGTCGCCCTAGTGCCTACATGTGAACGCATCTGCACACGTTTATAATCTGAATTATGAGCATTCATGACCAGTGAACTTACTATAATCGTATCAATGGTAAGAACATTCGTGGTTATTATTGATAATCGGTCTTGTACGCAATACATGTATCGCTCCCACATTTGGTTGATAATGTTTTTACCTCTAATATATAAATAAAATAGCATAAGCACTATAAACTATTCAACGAAGTTTTACATTAAACTACAGTATAGTAGGTGCCATAAACCTGAAGTAAAGCGGCGCTAGCAATATTTTCTTTTGTGTCATTTATCATTAATCCGGCACCTTTATGTAGTGTCAAATTCAACCATTTGCTCATGACTAGAACCCACAACAATATTGCAATTGCTGCTCTTGCAAAAACACACCGACGGATTATGAAAAGATTCCTTGGCTGCCAACGGGGCAATAAAGCAGCGTGACGTCACACGCCCGCCCACTGCCACACGCATCTGAACACCTATTGGCCGGCGGGCATGGCATGTCGATTTATAACAGATAGTTAGGCAATACACGTCTGTCAGGGAATACGCGTCTCGGCGTCCGAGCTTGGTCCGCCCACTCAGAGCTGTCGAAGCTGTTCCGTTTTCCGAGCCCGGTTCGTCCGCTCATCAAGTCCCTTCTAATCCTCCCGATCGCCTGTCCGTTATCCTGAGTCACGCCCACGTTCAACCGGGTCCGGTGGTCACTGGCCGCCGGGCAAGTGACTGGCCCTCGAGCCGTCCTTCGGTTGTGGTGGCCGGTTGCATGGCGTGGGCCCTCCTCGCAGCTTCGTCCTGCGGAGAAGGGCCTGTCCAGTGTCCATGTCCGGTCACCCGGTCAGCGTTCCACTTGGACCCACTTTAACCCCACCTCCTTCATCTCACAGCTCCGCAATGGTCCAAGAGGACCGAAGGGGCCTTACCCACAAACAAACAAACGTCGGCTCAGGGCTGCCTCAGCTGTCAGCTGGCGTCCGAGCTCGGCTTGCTCTTTAAGAGCTGCCGAAGACCTCCCCCGCGCTGTGGCGTCGTCGGACCCGGCGGCACCTCGCGTCCGAACCATCACCCCGTGTCTGCTGACAGTGTGATATCTGATGAAGATGATTGATTTATTATCGACGTCCGCCAGATAAGCGCTGCTGGACATCCAAGGTGAAACAGCATTCTCCTCAGAAGACATCATTTGAGATTTTTCATCGGTGGCGTTCGGCTTTGTAATGTTCACTACTTCCTTATATGAGCAAATTGATCCCTCCGTGAAGCCAGATTTACTGTTCGTCATTTCGAAGCGGGCACTCCCCACGCCGCTTAAATGGCCACGACTCCTGTGTGGTCAGCACAGATGTCTATCACACCTGCCAGTGCTGTAAGCAATACAACCCGCTCTTCTGTATCGTATTTCCTTATCCGCGTATCGTTGTAGCTTCGCGGCGCGGCTAAATATGCAGACACGATGACCAGCAAGCGGTGGCTCGGCGGCGGGACATGAGGCGAGCCGCTGTGCCCTCACACAGTCTGGACCTACCGCGGCCCTACGCTGAGGTCACGCTGAGGTCACGTGGGGGTCACGCTGAGGTCACGCTGAGGTCACGCTGAGGTCACGCTGAGGTCACGCTGAGGTCACGCTGAGGTCACGCTGAGGTCACGCGGAGGTCACGCGTCTGCGCGCTCCTCGTCCATGGTCGGCGGCCGGCCCGCAGGACAGCCAGCCGTGCCGGCGCTCGGCCGGTGGCCGGCCTCACCTTATACGGACACGCGGAAGACGGCGGTCGAGCGAGGCCTCACGTGGTCCGCAGCTCGTGTTTCCCTCGGTGCCAGCGTCGTTCAATGGTCACTGACCGTTGTCCGCCGGCGAAGGTGAAAAGTCGGCCGATTGTTTGGGCTTGCGTTTTTTGTCGGTTGTGTTATGAAATCCAGTCATCAAACTTACGGTCTTCAGAAGTAGTCGATGGATAAATCCAGTCTGTGTGGTGTTTTCACGTATTTTTCCTTCAAACTTCATCGTTCTCGGAGTAAGTTGACTGATTGTTTTTCAGCTTTATTCTCTGGTTCGCTCGCCGGGCGGACAATAACAGACGGCTAGCCGCTGCGCCGTTGGCTTTTGATTTGTGGATGCGCTGCTATCTCTCTGTCTCTACACGTAAAGAGAGCGGGCCGCGTAACGAGAGCACCCATCGCCGGCACCGGCCGCGCGCCGAGATCTTACGTCATCGCACGAAAGCTTTGTGTGCGCAGGAGTCAGGACAAAACGTGGGGAAACTTCATACATTTGAATCGACAAACCTACAGTCATTGGTATTCATTCAATACTCTGCAGTCTACGTATTTATAAGTTAGATCCATATATGCATATTGAATACGTCTTTCATTGAGTTCTAGTTTTCAAAATATTTGCATTTAATTTCTAATTTGCATGTAACTCGTTAAAAAGTTCGTAGCATTATTGGTTTACCTTTGTGGTGCCACTCTCTAAAGACAACGACCCCAATTCATCTCCCGGTGATTCACTCCGTTAACTAGTGACAGAAGTTCAATGGCTGCTTGTTTTGTATAAACGTCGTGTTTGTTTCACTATGTAGCTGACTTCCAAAGCTGCATGTCTTCAAAACGTCAACAGTCAACAGTTTACATCCTCCTGTTGTATGCATGCTCGTCCATATACTACATAATACAGACATGACGTGTATCATCGAAACCTCACGACACGAACATAAACACCCGCGAGCATCCACGAGAGCCGCACTGAGCTGCCTTATTTGCGGCGTCGCGTTCGTCTGCGCCGCGCCGCATACCTGTCTGGTGTTCGGCGGCCACTGGGGCTTCCTGCCGTCACTGTTTGATCGGAACAAAGTACGCCGGCGCTCAAGTGCGAGGCCCGCTAATCGGTCCGTGGTTTGTGTACGAGCGGCTGGTCGAGCGGTCGAGCAGCTGGCAGCTCTGGCGCTCTGTTTGCGCTCCTAATGGATATGTGCTGGGCGTTGACATTTCTCCGTGGGGGCATTAGCCACTCTTGATTTCTAAAGTGTCGGCAGAACAATGAAGCCACCACCTTTCTAATAATACTTGAGCTGGGATGGTCATGTGGTGATACGTGCACGATTATGCATTGTGTGCTCCAACAACAGTAGCTCAGTGCCTGAGTGTGGTAGCTACATTGCTAATGAATCTTGAATGGTGGCACATACGTCACAACTCACACCCCCCCGAGAGACTGCGTGATAGAATGTACACCTACTGAATATCAAACCCGCTCAGCACTTGGCGTGAAGCCAGAAATGCATGCGAATGTGATGCTAGGGACCGCTCCATATTCTCAGTTGGAATATGATCTATGAGCCTAATATGTGTCACCATCAGGAACCGGTTACCTTAGCGGAGCTCGCGCCTTTGCCCTGTGTGAGGTCCTGGCTCACACCCGAGCCGATCAGTTCAGACTTCAGAGATAAATTCCCCATTTATCTTTCACAGCGGCGCAAAATGTGACACGCCAATATTCCGACTATAGTTTGGTTTGATGACTGTCGTGGAGTGGCAGAAGTACAAGCACATGTGCTTCACGAAAGATCCCCGTATCTGGCCGCAGAGTTCGCTTTTCATGCTCCTTCACCAAGGCTTTGGGCTGTTATTGGAGTCGATGGCGTTTTTTTTGTGCTGCCGTGAATCCGAGAAATAAGGAACGATTGAGTATGTAAAAAATATGTTGTTTCAATCGTCGTACAAATCGGTAAACGAAACTCATACTATGCTTTTATGAAATAAGGGGGTATATTAGCCATCTAATAATCTTTGTGAAACCAGTGACATGTCACACAGCTCTCCAACATATTGGGTGTCTGGACAGGACTGGTTAGTGGTTATTGATTCATTTTTGGGAGAAATATTCAATCATGGTTCAGTTTAGAACATTAATAACCCAATCACCGTTTCGTTCATGAACGCCAATTTTGAGGAACGATTCTTCTTTATTCAATAAATCAAACTATTTTTTTATCATTTCAAGTTAATTTCACCATTGAAGCAGCCCTAAAAATATTTGAATTCAATGAACGTCGCTTATATGCGGGGTTTGATTCAATCACGATTCATAAGCCAAAATATTCGCTGGCGAATCCATTTTCCTTTGATTCAATGTATTCTGATTGAATGAATCCATTCAATTCAATCCGAGTAGAGCAAATAGCTGTCTGGTCTGGACGAACGGCGAGTCTGACCTGCGCCAAACTCAGCCCAGCGGAAAAAGGTGCGCCTTCCCGGCCAACGCCATCTCCCACCGTCCGTCGGCAATCCGACGCGCCGTATAGACATGCGCTCGGGGGATGCAAGCTCCACGGACACATTAGCATAATGCAGAGTTGTTTGGCGTGACCTTGAGGGGCCGACGGCTAATCCGGCGCAGCTCCGAGCCGCGAATGCCGCACCTCGCAGTGGCGTCTCACCTGAATTTTCACACCATGCGCGCAGTGCGTGAAAATCGCCGTCACGTTCGCAGTCACGCTCGTCGAACGTCGCCGCTGTCGAGATAAAGATCGCTGGCGACTTAACAGGAGGGAGCGTCGGGAGGCAGCACGGATCCGGTCGCCACTCGCGGGGATAAGACAACATCGGAATGCAGCCGCCGGCTGTAACGCCAGAGCGATGGCTTGTGGGTGCGCTGTCGTAGGCTCGGCCCATGCCTTGTCCTTGACCCTGCATTGGTGGCCGACAGACGGCGACTGCAACCACAGAGCCACGGCCCGCTCGGCAAGCGTCGGATGGAGTTGTTGAGTCGTTCATTTTAGTTCTCCCTTGTTTTTAATCCTCTTTGCTTTCGTCGCTCTTGTTCGACTCTTTCTCTCATTAATTGCAGACAATGTGGGTCTCAATGTTTTTACAATATCGTTATACACACGCTACAATATCGTTTTTAGTAGGTAGTCAAACTACCATTGACAACCTACAACAAGCTGACATCAATGAAACACTAACGCTTACTCGATATGATTATCATCTTCCAGGTAATGCCAACCTGAAATGTCACCGATAAGCACCCATTTCCATCACATGCGTCACCAGCAAACGAATACTGTACACTGTACAGTGACAACCCAACGTTTGATGCGCGATGAATCGAGCTCAACATAATATGTACTTCAAACAGCCACGATAATCACATCCAATATAAAAAACTACCAGCAACCAGCCACCGATAAACCTAATTATTTAATAACATACAGTGGCGGATCTTGTCCATTGTAGAGTGCCCACTGGGTAACTTTAAAGGGACATTGCCACCTTAGCATTATGCTTGAGTTGAGATAGCCTGTTGATTGCTGGGCTTCGAAAATTAGCTTCGATAATCAGCATTAGGTAAAACAACCACAACTATCTAATAACAAATATATTCGAGTTTAATTTTGACATCTATCAAAAATAAGGATCATGTGTATTCGTAATGGGCCTTAGCTAATAGCTACTGATGATGTATTCCCTATTTAGCATATTTGCATCGTAGTCAGCGAGGCTTAAAAATACCTACGTTCGTCGCATTCGTCTTTCAATTCGTATTGGCAACAATATTGGCAGCAATTAACAGAGTGAGGGTTTTCTCCACTTCCTGAAATTCCTCGATTTTCCTTTGCTATATGACGTCACCAGTCCAGATAATATAACTTTGATTTGTAGGAATTTGAATTATTTTTTAAAGAAAAAATGTGATAATCGTAATCAGCAGCGTTTATTTCATATTTCGACATACATTCTACATACATTTGACAACTTCAATAAAGGTGGGAAGTGGGAACGTCCCTTTAAACCCAATTGCAGCCATTACTAATATGATTGAACAAATTGGATTACGACCGAAAACCGGTTGTGAATATTATCATTGATTAAGGATGTCTCTGTTCATATGACGTTTGGTATCTGCAATCATTACATGTAGGCTTAGAAATTATCAGTGGCATGCCATCAATAACAATGCCATGCCAGGCTGCCTGATGGAGAAATCGTGGCAGAGATCTGCTCAGCAGAGGAGGCTCATGGCTGGTGCATGGTACCTTTATGAATCCGTGTTAATTCAGTTACCGATGGTTTTGTTTGCCATGCGATCTGATAATCATATGTTTTATTTTAAAAATATGGGCTGATGCCATATATAGCCTAGTTGATTGATTGGATTGAGCTGCAGCGCTTTGAATGCGTCACGTCCTAAGAATAGCAATATTATTATACTGACTGCAAGTATGCACCGATGCCACTTGCAACAGATGATGGATTTGACTGCAACACATTCTCTTCGTCTTCTCTTTGTGCACAGGCCTCGATCATGTCACCCATCTACGGTCATATTATTCATTTCACCTCCAGAAGCTATCACTTTTCCATTCCTATGCTGCATAAACGTATCTCTCTTGCATGCCACTGCCCGCACGAACCATGAGCCATGAGACACTCACAGAGTTATGACCCGACTTATACGTCTGTTCCCGTCCGCGGCGCGCTACGGATCTCCACGACGGTGTACGGACATACGCCGACATTGAGGCACCGGTTGCCTCGGGCGATCCGCTGCCGATGACTGACTCCCGAGGCACAGTTGACCGGTGCGACTCTATAGAGTCGCACCTCACCAGCTGATCATGATGCCTCTGAGCTTCTGACACACCAACGCACCAACTGAGGCACGGCTATACGAAATGGATAGTGGTTGTGGTGCAATCACTATTAATGTGACGATTGTTTTGTGTTTCAAAAACATGGATAGTAGTGTATCGTGTGTCAAATACATTGTGTAACACAGGAACTAAGTGTTTCAGAAACATGAAAACATGTGCTTAACAAGTGCTCTGGACGTCTTCAAATCACTGCTCTGTGGCGTTACTCTTTACAAAGATTAGTCTTTCTTCAGGCGTGGTTTACACGTTTTATCAGCCGTTCCAGCCGTCCCCACGCACCTCGTCCTCTTTCTCTCTCCTCTCCCCCCCCCCCCCCCATGGCGGCGGGGTAGCACAAAAACGTCCTGGTTTATCGTCTGCCGTAAACAGCAAGCCAGACGACCGACATGCGCCGCCGGCACCCCGACGTGTCGAAGACACCCCGATGACGTGTCGATAGCGGGCGTCGATGACGTCCGGGGCCGCAGACGGTGACGCCCTGGCGGCGGCGGCGAAGGACATGGGGTCAGGAGGTCAGGAGATCGTGACCCCACGCGGTGGCCAGCGGCCTGATGGTTCCTCCGCCGGGATTTTCCACAGCTCTGATTTTCTTTCCGGGGCGTGGCCCGCCGTGAGATGAAGCGATGTGATGCAGCCAAGTGATGCAGTGAGGTTCGATTCCGCTAGTTCACCCGAGGCAGCGAGACAGATATACACGGTGCTCTATTTCGTATGCCGGTTTGAAATAATTCATATATGTATGGTGAGATGAGCGATGCGTTTATGCAAACACGTGTGTAAATATGGTCCTTTAGATAGCAGCAGTGTCAGCAGCCATTCATGATTGTAGACAGGTCCATAAAGTCAGGTGCTCCCTGCATTACGTTGGAGCCAGTTCTGGCGCATTTCTATTCATGAGCTGACTATCAGACCGTGGAAAGATCGCTGTCCATGGAAAATCGGATATGTGGAGAAAAAACGCAGTCATCTGTTAGAGATTGTCTACTCGGAAATGGTGCTTGCGCTGGTGATTGAAAGAGATTGAATGACATGTTGGATCCTGGAGCTTGTGGCTCTGCTACTATAAATAAATGAAAAGGTAGAAAGAAATGCCACCGAGATGCATTGCGTGGTGTACTGTGCCAAGACC
This sequence comes from Balanus glandula, assembly GCA_030265075.1. Taxonomy (NCBI): domain Eukaryota; kingdom Metazoa; phylum Arthropoda; class Thecostraca; order Balanomorpha; family Balanidae; genus Balanus; species Balanus glandula. The sequence goes on from JARBER010093272.1 coordinate 11,306, forward strand.
TGGTTTGTCAGCCTCAGCAACTTGACATTGCGGTGTTAAGTTTATATTTCAGACTTAATTTAGAGCTGGTGTCCGTTAATTAATTATGTTCCGAGTTTTGCCAGCTTTCTTCTGCCTTATGGTTGCTCATTTTATGCTACGCACCTATTTTGCGTTCTTATCTATTCAGCACTCATCTGTCGGCTCTTGGCAACTTCCCATGCTTTCGGCCTTTGTCTGTCAGTTCAGGTTTTGCTTTTGTTCGTCAGTTTCTCTCAAGCGGTTTCGATCGGGCAGTATCTGTTTGACAATTTTTAACTGACGACACATCATCATGGCTGGTTTTATTCCATATGTAAAGTTGCATATATAACAAAACTTACATGCATAACTTACATATTAAAGTCTCTGCCTGACAGTTTCTGTCTGTCAGCTTCTGCCTATCACCTTCTGCCTGTAAATTTCTGGTCTGTCTGCTGTGGATTCCAAGACGTTTTGACACTACTGCACTGTAGTCAGAACTGTAGTCTGCCGCCTGCTGCCACCTGTCACTCCCTGTCAGAGCCGTCAGCTTCTGTCAGCTGTTAGCTGTCGCCGCCTGTCAGAGAGCTGTCGACACCAGCTCTGCCTGCCGCCTCTTCCCGGCTGCAGTGTCCGGCACAATTACCGCATTACCGCCGGCAGCCCGTCCCGCTGGCCGGCCGCCGCGAGCCGGCTCCGTCAGAGGAATTTATGGCCGGCCGCCGGCCGAGCGGTGTGCAGCCGGAGCTTCCTCCCGGCCGGGAGAGCATCAGGCCCGGCTGGGGAGGTGGTGACGGGCCGAGGGGTGTGCAGCCGGAGCTTCCTCCCGGCCGGGAGAGCATCAGGCCCGGCTGGGGAGGTGGTGACCGGCCAACGCTGGTGAGCAGCCGGAGGAACCTGAGACGGGGTTGCACCGACCAGGTCCGGGTTCGGAGATGACGTAGTTGGCGCTGGTGAGTGGTGAGTGGTGCGATAATGCGCTGGTGCGGTGGTGCGATGGTGCGCTGATGCAGCGGCGAGGATCGGTTGCAGCGGGTGACGCAGAGTTGGCAGGGTTTGTCGCGGTGCGAAACTGAATCTTTGACAGGGGCGGTGCCGACTGTATTGCTTTACCACTGTGCGCACTGTGCACTGTGCAGTATCACTTCAGCGTTCTGATTTAAAGTTGTTTGTTCCATGACGATATTGATGAAGGTTTCAGGTCAACGGGTATTTTTGTCAAATGATATCTTACACACGATGATTTTTTTTTCTAATCTACCTAATAGACCGTCACCCATGATCAGGCAACCAGGAGTGCCCCCTCCACGAACCCAGCGACCACAGCACCTTACGTTAACACCAAAACAAAAAATTAATAAGTCGCGGCACTCCCTGCTAAGAGGTGGAAAACAACTTAAAAATAGCATAAAACTAGAAGCATTGTTAATGTTAGCACTACAATAAATCGTAAAGAAGGCTGAAAGTAGTCAATGCCAAATCCAGCATATGACTGTCCACTATACCACACCATCTCTCAGCCATGCACTTTCATTCAATGTTAGTTAGGTTAATCAGTCACACGAAATTGTTGCGTACATGCAAGGAGGGGAGGGGGTTAGTCATAATTAATAGGCAGCCCCGGAATCCCCACGAGCAGGTAGCAAGCTAGTAACGCCAGTGAGGATTCCAGGGCTGGCACACTGGGTGTTATCTTAACGATGCCTCAAGCTTCCCCACCAGGCAGTTCCCTTTCCAACCACCGTCAGGTCCTGACCAGAAGGCGCTGCTACCGTTACCGCTACCGCATCGCAGACATCTCCCCGAGGCTCGGCGCCGGCCGACGGAGACAAACGTGACTCGCGTGTGCGCCACAACTGAATGATGCGCGCCGCAAATGAAGCGGCACGATTACCATCTCCCAGCACCGGGCAGGGATTTACGAGGACGCGCACTGGCCGGTGTAAATTGCCTCGCAGCGGGTCGCTGCAAGGGAGAGCGGCGGGCTTCGACTTGGCGAGGAGGGCTCCGTGTAACTCTGATCTCGACCCTCCCCTGCCCCGGGCTAGACCCCGGGTATACTGAGGAAGACTCTTAGCCCATGTGTTCCCCTGGGGCAGTGGACGCGCAGGATATGGGGAGGACGGTGATATGGAGTCAAGAGATGGAGCGTCGTTGAGCTAGCATAACGGAGGACACCACGCCCGGGGGCGTATCAGGCCACCTAGCTGTGCACTCGGGGGGGGGGGGGGGAGCCTTGGCCCGAACTTTAGCCCGGTTCCGACAGTCGGAGAGACAGGACAGCGCGTCACGCGGCGGCCATCCCAGCCACGGCGACAGACCACACGACCAGACAGACTACAGTCCCGGTCAGCCAGACTGCTGCGTCTTTGTGGCTGGTGTCAGCGAGGAGGAACGGTCCCCAGCAGCAGCTGCGGCAGCGGCTGCGGCGAGCGGTAGTTGATGCCACTGGCAATCAGGTGCAACCCTGACAGTGGTTAATGAGCAACAGGACGCGGAGACATGCCGCCCGCAGACAGCAGCAGGTGTTACATGATCTGCAGACATGGCAGCGTCCACGGCATACATACACATCGCTGGAAGAAAACAAGCTGGATACACCTGGAACAGCGGTAACACCACTCCAGCCACCTTCCCGTCCATCATCCGTCCGTATACGTCCCGTACCGTGTTCGCTGGCGGACGGCGCCGTCACCCGTAATCCCGTCTGCACCACTCGGCTGTCCACACCCCTGCAGAACCCCCGCCGACGAGGCGCCGCACGCAAACAGCCCGACAAATTTCACCCGCGCCACCCCGTTCGCGTGCCGCGCACGAGCCACTAGAAACCACGTACGGTTCGTTATAAGTTGTTAATTTCCCGTGGTCATGCACTGCTTCCGTGGCCGGTTATTTACGCATGCTCTGCTTCCGTGCTGCCGGGTTATTTACGAACGAGCGGTCGAGTGGTGGCCGCTGCTCACAGCAGCGGTCGGCTGGAGCTTGTCGCCGGTAGGGGCGAACGCACCGTGGCAGGTCACACAGAACCGAGCCGCGCCGGGAAGGGTATGGAGTGCTCCGGCAGTAACTCAGGTCAGGTGAGGGGGGGGGGGCGTGCCTGACTGTCGACAGTCCATCGTCCGCCAAACTGGCGCCCGATAACTGCCCAACTTCTTGGAAACTGGCGCCCCGACGACTGCCCCACTTCCTGGAATCAGCACCCGCCCCGTGCAATGTGTTGGTGCCATTAGAGGGCTCAGTGCAGTGTGCTGGTGCCATCAGAGCGAGCACACTGGCCATGACGTGGATGCCTCATACATCAGTCACTGCGCACACTGGCTGGCATGCTTACTTACAGACCACACAACGCATTCCTTCTCTCGCAAATCGGCCGCGGAGAGAGGTCCGGTCGGACGATGCCGCCCCTCGCCCAGCCCCGTCGACAGCCCGCGCCGCCTGGGACAGGGCCGCGATGACCAGTCGGCCGGCAGGGTCGCCATCCATACCAATCTCGTTTCGATTCGTCGTCGGCGGGCGGCCGCAGTGGGCGACGCTCGGCCGCTCGGCGCTCGTTCGTCCACCGCTCGTCGCTCGTTCGGCCACCGCTCGCCGCTCGTCTGGCCACCGCTCGCCGCTCGTTCGGCCACCGCTCGTCTCCATTCGACGTCCCTGTCCGGCCATCGGCTGCCGACCTGGGACCATCGGCTGCCGACCGGGATCAATGGTGACGGCGCGGCGGCGGCGGCGGCGGCGGCGGCGGCGGCGGCGGGGGTGGAGGCGGCGGTACCGCTTACTTTCCGCCCCCGACCAGGCAACAAGTCGCCGGCAGCGGCGGCGGCGGAGGGCGGGGGCCGGGACTGCCCGGCTGAGCAGAGTCGAGTGGCCGCTCCCCGCCACACTGACCACACAGCGGCTGTCGGGGCCGACGCGGCGCCCCACACTCGGCCGAATTAGCCGCCGCCCGCCCCACACCGCCCTCGCCCCTCCGGCGGCAGCGCAAATAATTGCCGACGGCGCCGACACCGAAAACAATTTCGGCCGCCGATCTATTAATTTTCCACGGCGGGAGTGCGTCAGGGCCGGCTCCCAGAAACAGAAAATCATCTCAGAGTGATCGCCTAGGCATGGCGGTGCCACAGAGTGGCCGGCTGATCGCACAGGGTGGCTGTCTCGGACAGTTGCGTTGGGCATGCCAATCTAAGGATTTTCCGCAGTGAATGGAACGCTCACTCAGTCTACGATTCAAATGAAAATTCTTTTCAGCTCAGGTCCAGCACATTATAACAAACAAGGTGCAATGTGATCGGTAGCATTCCGCATGAGCTGCACTGTATTGACAGAATGGCTCCCAGCTGTGCAAATGTTGGCCCACCGCCCCTGTAATGCTTGAATTGCAGTGTTGGCTGATCATGACGAAGCGTCAACACTAGTACCAACAGCTCGCTGTAAGCTGAACGTTTCGGCTGGTAAATGCCAAGGTTGCACTGTACCCCACGACAAGGGCAGTACAACACCACGGCTTGCGACCCAGCACGAACCACTATCGCAAATCGTGACAGACGGTAGGAAATGATAGAAATATAACATGATGCTTGATATTGAAAATGCTTGGAGTTTGGACAGTTATCAGCTGGTGTACAAAATGAATCTGCGCTAGGCAAAACTTTTACTAGATTAAATAGACATGACTTCTCATTTTCTATGAATAATATCGAAGGGAATTGCCGTACAGCGGTGATTGAGCGCAATTCCTCAGTTATTTCTTTAGTCATCCAGTGTCCAACGCAGTGTCATACACACAAGTCAATATTAATACATGATTGCGGAAGCAGGATAGACACCCTAATGCGTATGTATTATTCCAAGACAACTGCGTTAGGTGGAGTTGGTAGCCGCACGCTACTGCACCGCCCCCGAGCCGCCACCCCCTCCAGAGTCACGGACGATGGAGCACATTCAATTTGCCGGCCCGGTGGCCACGCACGGCGACACAGCGCAGCTCTAACAACAGGGCCGCCTCAGCTGCTCCGGCGAGCCGCCGTAGGAGTCGTATGTGGCGAGGAGACCCGCCCGGCCCGCCGCACCTCCCGAGTCCCGCCCCAGCGTTGGCACCTCAGCACGCACCCCGCAGCGATGAATGATTCAGGCGCCGGCAGCGTCGAACCCTCCGACAGACCCGCCGGAGACGGTGCCGCTAAAACACTTCCATCCCGCAGAGACGCGGCCCTGCGGCGGCCGCGCCGGCCGCCGCGACAGCCACGACGCGTCGGGACCGAACAGCATGCGACGGCGAAAGTTGCCGCTTCGCTGACGGCACGATGGTGATACGCTAACTTCCCACCGACGCACAATGGCCCGCGTTCGGCGGCGGCGGCGGCGCACGGCGGAGCAAACTTGCCGCCACAAGCGGCGAAATTTGCCGGCGCCGGTGAAAAATGACTGTCGACGAGGGGAGAGCTGTCGGAGCACCCCGTCGGGAGAGCTGCTGCAGCACCTCCGGTAAGGGAGGGAGAGCGGCCAACGCGGCGACGACACAAAAACAGCGTGAGAACCGGAGCAGCGGCCGAGTGAGGCGGGGGCGATCATACGGTAGTGACAGACGGCGGCCGGGCCGAGCCGGGACTGGAAGTGATAGTCGGACACTTCCTAGAACGGCGAATGTGGGTGCGGTTCGACTAGTCGAGCGAATACAACACATAATGCAAGCCAACTCTGTCATGAATGACAACTATAGGTCAGCTTCTAAATGATGACCCATGTCGCGATGCCTAGATATTAACAGCACTTTGTAACTGACACAATAATCGCATTAGTTCGGCGACATAATCAACATGTGTCCACCGGCAATCTGATTAACGATATTGACAATAAAGAACGAATACAAATGGTCATGTCATCATCACCAATAGCCATATTTAAATGTGTTGCATGTTGTCATTGTCAAGTAATACGACACAATGGTTGAATGAACAGAGCATGGCCATACATCGCACAACACGCATGTAATGTGACGTCAGACAATCGTTCACTGACGCTCGGTTACCCTTGCACACTTTTTATCAGCGACATGACAATCGCGAGGTTCGCTGTACAGTTTAGAGAACAAGGAATATAGCATGTCCATTGTCCGATCACCTGGTATAAGCGTGATACCCACACGGCCCCAATGCTGCTTTCTCGCCTGCAGGTACCAACCAAGACATTGACAAGCCCAAAAGCACCAGTCGATATTCCGATTCCCTCTACACGCAAGGACACGCCATGCAAATCACCACTCATCAGCAGGCCTTGCAGGACAGCCTAATGAGCCTTGCGGAACAGTCTAGCCCCCAGGAACCTTCCGGGACAGTCTAACTCTCAGGAGCCAAGTAGGTAGTGGTATGGCAAAGTAGAACAGGAAAATACTAGCTTTCATGGAAAGAAGCCACACCATTTCTAGAAAACCTTCGCACTTATGTTCCCGGAATCGCTCAATAAAAACAGTGCTTTCCATCGCGCAAAAGTTCAAGGAATCCGGTTGTTTACGGCGAGTATTTGCAGTAGCTGCAGCAGCCTTGTTTAGGCGGCAGACAGAGCGTATTCAGCAGGTTTGAGGGAGCGGGGCGGACAGCGGCCAGCACCGCCGCCCCTATCCGTGCCTCCGCCGCAGTCCAGCTCTACACGACAAGACGAATGGACGGCGGACGGAGGATTTATCAGGATTTATCATATCCGGATTAGAGTGGCGCGCAGAGAGGAGCCGGGACGAGTGTTCAGCTGGGAAAAGGGAGACAGGCGGGCAGAGATAGGGGAGACGGGCGGGAGACGGGCGGGAGATGGGACGGAGACGGGACGGAGACGGGAGACGGGACGGGAGACGGGACGGGAGACGGGAGACGGGTCACAGGAGACAGGTCACAGGAGACGGGTCACGGGAGACGGGTCACGGGAGACGGGTCACGGGAGACGGGTCACGGGAGACGGGTCACGGCAGACGGGACGGACAGAAGACGGGACGGAAGACGGGACGGAAGACGGGACGAAAGACGGGACGGAAGACGGGACGGAAGACGGGACGGAAGACGGGACGGAAGACGGGACGGAAGACGGGACGGAAGAC
>JARBER010093273.1:0-11467 GCA_030265075.1 Balanus glandula
AGTACGCTTACTCCGATATAGGTACTGTATTTTGGACGTCAGAACACCACCTATGAGAGTAAACTTTTCTCTCCGTGTAGCTATTGTAGAAAAGTATTATTTAATATTTTATATAATTATCGTATCATGTCTCGCTGGTTGTGGTACAGAGAAGAGCTAAGCATATCATGTTTTGAGTTTTCTTGTCGAAGTATGTCTCTATATTTGGTATGCTGGTGTGCCGGCTGACTATCTGTGCTTATTAGTGCATTAGTCATTATTTTTGTCACTCGACGACTAGCAGCTCACTCCATACCGTCAGTGTCGGAGATTCGTCATATGTATGCGTCAGTACTAGGCTAGATAGAGCTATTAGTCGTGGGCAAATCGACGAGTAGGTCACTCAACGTCCAACGACCCATCCATAAAAATACAGGAGCTATTTGACGAAAGCCGAACGTCGGGTCGCTGGAAAGCAGATCCACAATATCTTTGGTCAAAGTTTGTCAATCTTCGTAAGAGAGGACCCAATGGGAGCACATCACCAACATGTTCAGTTGTTGACAGCAACATCTTTAGACAGCCAAGGCATGTTGTTATGCAATACACAATTCACATCAAGACCAAAGCATACGTACATACTGTTATGTTATACAGGTCAATTTTGCCACTGGAACCAATCTATGCATTATGCGCGCAGCATATCTGTGGATGTGATAAGCTGGTTTTGTGCACATCTATTTGTCTGTGCCTGCGTGTGCTTTAGGTCGAGGTCAGTACTTGGAGGGGATACTTTGTATCTGCCGGACGGATCCGATGTGTTTGTTTATGTATATGAATCATTACTGTGTATCCGACAGGCAGAAGCCATGGTGCGCTACCTGCGGGAGTTCCAGCTGCGCTCGAATCTGACTGTGCATTACGGTGTGAACGTGACACGGGTGGAGAGGCGCCATCGTGACGAGCCGTTCCTACTGCGCACCTCCTCTGCTCGGCACTACAGCTGCAGGTAGGAGGACAACCACCAACCAGCAGATACGCAGCCTAATTAGTTAACAGGGTAGGATATAAATGTCATCATTTTCATCAGATTCACACCCATTTGATCAGATTCAAACCCATTTCATCAGATTCAAACCCATGTCATCAGATTCAAACCCATTTCATCAGATTCAAACCAATGACGTTTTGGTCATCATCGAATGCTCTGCCCAGAACACTACGGCAACCATTTTGTACTTTTTACCAGTGTAGTAGTGTACAGTATTTGAATTGCTGTAAACAAAAATAGGATCAATAGGTACTTTTAACTGTCTAGTTATTTTGTGTGCGCTATATATCAAAGTCAGTATGCTTAAACTGCTGTTTCATTTATATCACTATAAATCACAGATTAGAACATTGAATCGAGACACTGTAACCTTCACTCAAATCCAATTGGATCAATGCCAGGCGATCGCTTTTCCTGTGGCCATCATTGTTTAACCATTAGGGCAGACGTGACTGGCACTAGATCCAATAGCTCCAATACTCATTTGACATGTACCAATATAGTTCAAGTATAAACAGTCCGTATCGTGCAGTCACATAGGATATGTATCACCAAAGTATCGCAGCATTACCACAGTATCACGGTATCACAGTATTACCACAGTATCATGGCCGGTGCCGAGCACAACTTTAGGCCTAGCTTGTGTAATGCATAATGCTGCAGACAAATAGATGCATTTATCTGTTTCTAGCAGCGTAGTTTCGTTTTTGCTTTCATTACTATTTCAGCGTAAAATATCCAATCAAAATAGAGTCTAATTTAAAGCACCATATCGTAATGGCATCAGCTTCAGACCTTCTGCTCTGGTTTATCTCAAGACCTGACTGACCAAATCAGCTCATTCCGGAATAAGCTCGAGGACAATGTGTGTGTGTGCGCGTGTTTCAGATACGTGATCGTGGCCACCGGCCTGTGGCAGGTGAACAAGCCGTCGGTGGAGGGTGATGAGCTGATCCAGCACTACGATGATGTGCCTGTCGATCCCGAGCTGTTCCGGGGGAAGAACGTACTGATCCTCGGCAGAGGTACGCTACTCAGACTGAGACAGACTCGGACTCGGACTCGGACTCGGACTCGGACTCGGACTCGGACTCGGACTCGGACTCGGACTCGGACTCGGACTCAGACTCGGACTCGGACTCGGACTCGGACTCGGACTTGGACTCGGAATCGGAATCGGACTCGGACTCGGACTCGGACTCGGACTCGGACTCGGACTTGCACTCGGACTCGGACTCGGACTCGGACTCGGGACTCGGGACTCGGACTCGGACTGATCAGCAGCAGCCACCCTGCCATCGCGCACTGCGTACCGCCCAACGCGTTAGGCATATGGGGTTGAGTATTGCGGTACAGTCTAGCCTGTCAGTGTCGTGTATCGCGGTACATACAGTCTACCCTGTCAGTGATCGCCTATCACGATTGGCGATACAGCCACTTATATAGCCATGTGTGGACTACACTGTCAGTGGACGTGTTGGTAGTCTCCTCATTTAAAATAACACGAATAAAAACAGTGACGTTTGTGTATACATAGAAAACGATAATGAAACCCACAAAAAGGCTTACGAAGACACAAGACGATTAAAAGAGTTACATAGTAAGATACAAAGCAATGTCGCATAGCGAAGTAAGATCATGCGACACCAAATTATGGATTAGCAAAGTTTCCACCAAGCACGCATGATCACTGCCATATCCCGAAATTTGGGAGGACGGAGGCATTCTAAAGTAGACCCTTCCCCTTTTTATAGGTTTAATGTCAAATCAGGAAATGGACAAATTTTGAGAACGCCATATAAACTATAGCAAATTACACAAAATACGCTATGCCGAACAGTTTGGGAGCGAAAAAAGCACAAGTGGCAGGCAGAATCTGTACCCGCAGGGAATAGGTTTGAGTTCCACTGTTGTTACGTCCTGGTAGCCTTTCATCGTAGTTGACCTCTCCATAATTCTCCCGCATTTACTAGAATCTCATCACCAAAAAAAAAAACATTATTATTCTCTATTTCTAATCCGATATATGCATTTGTGCTTCAGGCAACGCTGCATTTGAGACGGCGTCCAACATTTCCGGCCACACGAACCTGGTGCATATGGTGGCCAGGAACCGGGCGCGGCTGGCCTGGAGCACCCATTATGTGGGAGATCTCAGGTGCGTACCCCATCCGTGCATTATTTGTAGACATTTTGACAATTGAGTATAATAAATGATATAAATACGTTTATTTGCACAAACCGGTTTTGCTTATCACGTCATCAGTGTGCAAATTCATTTTTTTATAATTTGCACACTGATGAAGTGATAAGCGAAACCGGTTTGTGCAAATAAACGTATTTATATCATTTATTATACTCATCCATGCATTGCACATCCCACAGTGGCAAAAAGTGGTCTACCTTCTGTGGCATGACGTGGAGGTAGGTACATCCGTAAAGCAACATGGAGGAAGTGTTTTTATAATAAAAAGGTTAAAGCTTATCTTCATACACGTCTGAAAATAATGTAAAATATATTTTGACCGTGGGCGCTGTTCAGTGGATATTTTGTGGATATTCTGGATTTTGCTTCGATGTTGGTATGAAATAACTGAGTATGAGAAACACTTATTATTGTTCATTATGTTGTACATAACTGAGGTGACATTAATAAATTAAGTATGATTATTACTGTATCATGCTTATCGCATTGGTGGCCATCAACTTAGAACGTGTTTGATGACGTCACTGAACCTCGTTGCCGCCGGCAGGGCAATCAACAACAACCTGCTGGACACATACCAGCTGAAGTCACTCGACGGTCTGTTAGAGACTGACCTGCAGGAGATCCGACTGGTGCGCCACAAAGGCCGCATCCACGTGCGGCCGGCCGGCGGCGGGGCTGCGGCGAGATCGCCGCGGCACCGTACCGTCCACCGTACTGTTGTGACGTCACTGAACGGCACAGCCAATGGCGGCGGAGGGTGTGGCGTCGAGCGGGAGTTCTGCTCCCCATGGAGAGAAGAGGTGATGGAGGAGGGGGGAGAGGAGGAGGAGGAGGAAGAGGGAGGAAGGAGGGCGCCTGACACGTCAGAAGTGCAGGACAACTTCTCCATGAGAGATGGCTATGATGAAGTCATCGGGTGCCTTGGATTCAAGTTTGATTTTTCTATTTTTGATAGGTGAGTACGCATTCAATGACGAACGACCATTGACAATAAGGACAAAGTCATGGGGTTTACGGATGAAAATCTGGATCAAAATGGACAAAACAGTTCGCAAACGAGTCACAAATTTGTTTCTGACCACCAAAATTCGTCACCACTACGCACAGGTCGAGAATATACTGACGGCGGCGGTGTGGCCACGCAGCTCTTGCTCATAGCAGCAGCTCTTGCTCATAACAGCAGCTCTTGACTCATAAAGTTTTTATTGATTTAAAAAATAATTATTATGTTTGTGCTTTTTGCGTTCACTCTTAAGCGCACCGTTTCTAGTGATGCAAATTTATTACTATGCATTTGTGTCACATTTTGACCTCTTTCACGAGCGATTTCTGTCTCACATCACAAAATCGCAGGTGTTTTACCTTTGGTTGATAACTGGTTGTCATTGGGTCGTCAGGGCAAAGAGTCGCTGAGCAAGGAACCGACAAATAAAAGAAACATGTTAAGCGATGGGAGACGTTACTGTCATCAATGACAAAATAAGCAGTGGGTAGGGTGGGGTGTGGTCGAGGGCTGCGGATGGGAAAATATAACTACTTCCTGGATCAAAACCCAAAACCTTCAGAACTATTTTGGGGAAAACTGGTTTTACCACAAGTGTGTTCCTTGGGAGTGGTCTTTATATCCCCCAGTGAAACGTAGCATACTCACCCTCGTCAAATATTCCTCCTGACTTTGTGACTGATTAGCATATCTGAGAAGCGAGTGAACACGCTCGTGAACACCCGCCCAGCTAAATATGGACTCCAGAGGCGGACAACCTGATCGATACGTGCTGCCAAAGTGACGAGCGGGATCCGACGGCCTGTCTGTTCACAAGCCGAATTCACATCAAAACCGGCGCCGGTCCAACTTGAAGTCTCTTAAACCGCCTCGTGTCAGCTTTCCGCATCTCAGCTGTGAGTTTCTATAGGCAGCCCGAACTTGGGTCGGTCCGAGTCTCGTCTCGGAGGCGCCAGCGCCGGGGTAGATCGGAACCATCCGGGAAACTCTGCAGCCCTGGCAACTATACAGCGCGGGCTCGGCGGCGTTTAACTGGAATTTAGGACATGGCTACAGGCTGACGACGCTGTCGGCACCGGAGAATGACGCCCCACGCTGTGAGCCGTCCATTCAGAAGGTGACATGTCGCATGCATGAGACGGGTATTAAAGGTCCATTGTGTTCAGTACGCTGAAACTGGCCGTTACGGAGGTCCAGCGAGACGGGGGCGGTGCATAATTCAACTACACGGTACTTTTAAGACGAAGTTATGCAGCACGCTTCTTATAAAACAAGTAAGGAAAGCTGGCAATGCTTATGCAACTAGGTTTTCTATGAGGAAATATGCGAAGCTTGGATACGTGTATGAGAATGTGAGACACATATTCCCGCTTATTTATGAGCACGTGAAAACTCGCTGATGAGCTTTTCACTCTAGTCTATGTAGTTTTATGGACCAATATTATCAGCGGCTGTCAAGGAACGTGTATTTACGACTTTCAGGACTGTATCTATGAGTTTTTGAGTGTGGAAGGGGAGCTAGCAATTAAAGTCGGTTTTGAACCCACGCGCCGTGCCTGTGCTCGACGCCACCTTTGTCGTGCCGGAAGAGGGGGGGGGGGGGCTCTTTCACCCCCTCTTCTAGCTCGGCTCCTGAACATGTAGACAAACATAGTGTTCAGAAACTCAGTAAAAAAAACAATAAGAAAAAAAAATTGTTTTCACTCAGTTCACAATTGAGCTCACCAGAGGTCACCAAAGGTCAAATTGTCCAGTTATATTACTTTGCTCCCAAGATTCTCATATATCTCAGAAACCATATTAGCTAGAAACAACAAAAATAATTCGAAGCCACCTATTGCAATTTTATATCGTCGGCAGTTCTTCAATTTTAACTTTGTTTGGGTTTCAGAGGTCATAGAAGTAAGATTTTTTACATGCTTTGTACTTTTTCCACTCATAACTTGTAAGCTAGAATAAAACACGAAAAACTGTTAACATCATCGTGTTTTTCTCGACAAAGTGCTTGAAATGATATACATGTTGATATTGTTAAGTCAACAACTTAAAAATTTGACCTGAGATTAATGTCAAGTAGTGATCCAAGTATAGGTCATGCTGTGTATAGGGAGATACGTCTAAACAAGACCTGCATGTTGCTGTAATTTGCATTTCTCTATCTTAAATAACAATTCGCCGTTTTTTTGTAAAAAAGTAATGGTTATTGTGGATGACCTCAAATTACCACATAGGGGTCACTGGACAAACTTACACTTGGATCATCAATAATATTCTATAATGACATAGTCCGTGAGTAAGTGGACTTATTTCGATTTCAAGGACTTATGTCCTTGAAAAGGAAGTATTTTAACCCCCGCACCGACGGGGTCTGAGCCAGCTTAGAACCGACGGGGGGCGGATATCCGCCCCCCAAAGATCTAAAAAACTACGTGACGTAGCGCAAGGCAAAAAACGGCGTTAGATAGGCCATGACGGGAAGTACAGAAAATACTAAGTACTTTTTGATGAGGTAAACATTGAGGTCACTAGAGGTCATATAAGGTCAAATTTTCCAGTTTAATAATATCAGTCCAGTTACCAGTACTTATCATATAGCTCGGAAACTATGCTAGCTAAACACACACTGTTTAAAGAAAAATCGATAGCTATTGAAATTGAGAGTGTGCAGCGTGTCCTCAAATTTGGCCTCAGGTTGATAGTTCAAGCTCCACATGTAAAAGTCAAAAATGTTTTTTTTGTTTGCAAAAACGTATTTCCCTAATAACTTTTGAACTAACAAAGCGAACGCAACACAGTTTACGGCAACGTGTTTTATCGCCAAGACGGGTCGATCGATATACATGCTGGCCTTGTTGGTTTACTTAAAATTTGACCGTAGGTCAAAGTCAAGCGGTGATCGAAGTAGGTAATTTTGCATATTAAGCGACGCATCTTGACGACACCAACACATTGGTGCCAATTTAAATTATCTATCTTCATTATGTCGTGATATATTAGCAAAAGAGTGATCGTGACCTCGGATGACCTCAAATGACCTCATAGGGGTCACTGATCACAATTTGTACTTAGATCAGCCATAAGATCCTATTATTACTTAATACAAGAGTAATACGATTTGTATCCTTTGAAAAGAAGCTTTCGAATTTTCCTCCGTTGACTTATAATGGGGCGGCCACGAAATTGACCTGACCTTAGATCACTGATATCGAAAATCATAGATGGTCATTTTGTAGACATCGCTGGCCTAACGCTATCCTGAAAGTTTCAGATTGATCCTTTAAAATATGTGTCCATGGCATGATGTCAAACTTTCAAAATCGTGAAAAGCAGCGGGTCAGGACATTTGACCTGTGGACGTGACCTTGAAAGTTGGGAGGTCAATTTTTTAACGAAGGTGTACAATTATTCAGTCAACAGTTGTGCAAAATTTGGAGGCGCTACGCGCCGCCGTTTTTCCGTTATTTACAAAAAGCTTCGGGGGGGAGCGGATATCCGCCCCCCTCGTCGGTGCGCGGGTTAATATTCCCCCATTGACCTATAGCAGAGAGGTCACGGAATTGAATTGACTTTAGATCACCGATATCGAATTTCGGAGAGAAACGATTTTAAGTGCTTACCTCATGACACCCTGTAAGTATAAAACTGATCATGAAAACTGTGGTGGCTTTGACAGGACTGCACTTTTTAAAGGTGGGTCACAGACCTGGTTTGGTGACTTCACCAGATCTGACCTGAGGCCGTTTTTTTTTAGTGCGCGCAATCGATGCCCAAATAGCTCAGCGCTGCCCACCGCCGTTTTTCCGCTATCTGCAGCCTGAGGGACAGTTTGTCCGATCCTGCGCGTCTCAACTCCAGGTCAACTCCGTTGCCCAGTGGTGACATCAAAAACCCCTTTTAATAACCTGGGTGCCGCTAACCATCGACCTTTGAGTGAATTGACAATATCGGCTTCGAGCAATGCGGCACAGCATAGCTACAGGCGCTTACTACTAGCGCCATCTAGGAACAGGAATATAAGTAGCCATGTTTGTCGGTCTAAACAAAATTGTGCAAAACGAATGGTAACATGAAAACGTAACACAAAAGTGAACACTACTTTTAATTAGTTAATTTTTCTGTCTTTTCTATGCGAGATAAGCCATTTTCACGGCAGAGTTTTGCGCTATGAGAATAACATCTGGAAGGTTTTTATGTTTTGATTCCAATGTTTCAGTAAGTGAGCTCCAGGATGAACTTTCGCAAGCAACTTTTTCCACACAAGCTTCCTATGGAAACATTTCTAGAAAAATTCGCATGTATATTTTTTTCTTGAAGATTATTTTCAAAACATCGAAACCTGAAAAAGTTGTGAAGTATTATCCTAACAGAGCAAACAAAAATGCATCGTGAAAACGGCAATGGTGGCAACAGTGACATACTGGGATACATAGGCACATTATATAATATACCTACCTACCGTTTGCTGGCTTGCTCGCCTCCGTCATTGAACAAATCAGCTCGAATTACTCACTTAGCTGATCAACCACCATAACTGCCTCCCGGAATCTCCTTTATCCTGAGGGTGTAATTACACTCATCTCCATTTGAACATCACTTATTTCCAGAAATCCCGATACATTATGGTCTTTAACGTTGCGCTATTCGTCAGCACCACCCACCCGGGTTCGCCGGGCGTGCACCCCAAGTTCCCGGCGGTGAAGACAGACTGGAGCTCGCCCCGCACGCCGGGCCTCTACTTTGCCGGCGCCGCCAGCCACGCCCTCGACTTCCGGCGCTCGGCCGGAGGCTTTGTGCACGGCTTCCGCTACACAGGTGAGGCCACTTCCGGTGACGTTGGCACTTCCGGTGTCGAGACGTCGACACTTCCGGTGTACACAGAAACCGGGCGGGCCTCGGAGCTTATTTCACCGCGGTGGGAGTTATTGTGTCGCCGCTAACGCAAAAGCTAAAAGGGTCGGGCCGACGCCATCTGGAATCAAGAACGAAACGGTCGAAGTAATTTCTTTTTATATTTTAGCCAAGAATGGATACTCAGGTTTTCAGAAGTCACCAAACTGAAAATATGGCAGCATAGGGGAGCATACTATGAATAAATCGCACAAAAAGAGTTAAACATATCTAAACAAATATTATAAATATAAAAATCGTGAAACTAAGATAAAAAAAAGTTGCAAAAATACACTTGCAGAATTCAAAGAAATGCATTTTTACCAAAACTATATACTTGAGTATGATATATAAATTTAAGAGCCGACATGAAAATCCGTTTTCGTCACCGTGGTTGATGGTGGTTCCGGCGTCTGTGTTTCAGCGCGGGCTCTGCACCGGATCCTGGAGTGGAGGAACCACCGGTCCGGCTGGCCCGTTACCCACTGGCCGCTGGGCGAGCTGGTGAACGTGATGGTTCGTCGCCTTAACACGGCCGCAGGACCCTATCAGATGTTCTCCGTACTCTGTGATATAATCGTCTTCCAAAGGTGAGTTTCCGCCACGAGTATTCGTTTTCACAATAAGAGTGGTTGTGTGGTTACTGGTTTCAGTCAATGTGTATACTAAAATGGATGGAGGATGATGTTTTGTAAGTATATGTCACTCGCTGCTCTTGCTTGTATGAAAGTACCTTTATATCTATTGTCATTTTACTTTATTTTCAAGTTTTAGAAGTAGGATACCAAACTACCATGATCAGAAATGGCGAGTCATAGGCCCTGACCAGAAATGTAACGGGATCGTTTTCAATGACGACCACTCTCATTTAACCCTAACTTAATAAGCTGCTTATGGTCCATATTAACATAAGAGATATTATATATTAAATCATATATCAGATCAAATTGGTCATTCGTGACTCTTAATTCAACCCCCCTCCCCCCTTATTGACTGGGGAACGGGGGCAAAAAAAACATTCTTCGTGCATTTTCGCTACTACTAAAAAAATAACTACTGTATCAACTCCGGTGGAGAGATAAAGCTATTTCAGTGACGTGAGTACATGCAGTTTTTAACACAAAATCAGCGAAGCCTTTACACGCTCCCTGGATAGCCTTTGAAAACTGCACGTCCTGGAGGGGGAGGATTTTAGACCCCAACCCAACCCCTCCAGTAAAGGACAACATCCCCAACAAAAACGAGAATCTGCAGCCGACTGAGCTGGTTTTGTCGTCAGTGATCGGGCCGAGTTTCTGCTCGTGCCGGAGTTTCCCGTGGCGATGCTGCACCGCTTTACGGAAACCACGGGTCACCGCGCCGATAAACTGCTCGTCATGTCACTCGAATACGGAGAGGAGTTCAGGTGAGTGGCTGAGGAGTGTAGGTGAGAACGGAGAGATGTCTAGGTAAGTACGGAGAGGAGTTCAGGTTAGTGCGCGGATAGAAGCTCAGGTGAGTGGAGACTGTGGAGAGTATGTAGTTAAGTTACCTACGGAGAGGAGGTGAGATGAATAGGCAGGTATATAGATGGGTTCAGGTGAGTGACGAAGGGAGTTCAGGTTAGTATTGAGAGGAGTTCAGGTGAGTGTTGAGAGGAGTTCAGGTGAGTGTTGAGAGGAGTTCAGGTTAGTAGTGGGGAGACGAGTTTAGGCGAATGTAAAGAGAAGATCACGTAAATCGAGCTGGTACTAAGTACTTATTAGGTGCAACACTTCCCATGTTCCTTTTCGAAGCCGATTACGTGCGACTTCATTATTAGGTAGTCTCCCTAGAGGCCAGTACATGACGTCACTGGGGTTAGATCATGCCATCATTATTCGACGTCACTGACGTCGTTGTTTTAGCCCACTGACGGCCGTTTCTGAGCCACTATCTCTGACGTCACTGTCTGTAACTTCATTGTATTGACGTCACTGTCTGTAACTTCATCGTCTGTACGTACGTCACTGTCTGTAACTTAATTGTATTGCTGTGATTGCAGCGGTCCCGACCAGGACACTCTGACGTCACTGTCTGTAACTTCATTGTACTGCTGTGATTGCAGCGGTCCCGACCAGGACACTCTGACGTCACTGTCTGTAACTTCATTGTATTGCTGTGATTGCAGCGGTCCCGACCAGGACACTCTGACGTCACTGTCTGTAACTTCATGGTATTGCTGTGATTCCAGCGGTCCCGACCAGGACACTCTGACGTCACTGTCTGTAACTTCATGGTACTGCTGTGATTGCAGCGGTCCCGACCAGGACACTCTGACGTCACTGTCTGTAACTTCATGGTATTGCTGTGATTCCAG
>JARBER010093384.1:0-11466 GCA_030265075.1 Balanus glandula
TGTGTGACCACTGTGTGACCACTGTGTGACCACTGTGTGACCACTGTGTGACCACTGTGTGACCACTGTGTGACCACCGTGTGACCACTGTGTGACACCATGCTTTCTGCTGTAACACTGCGCCGGGTACATACGTTTCCACACGTGACCACCGCGCCCTGTCGCCGGCCGCCGCCGCTGCTCCTCTGACTGGGAGCTGATAAATCAGCCGGAGAGCTATTACAAACAAACATACGCTCGCCAGCCTACAAGGAGCCGCTACGAGTAGCTATACAAGCAGCTGAACAGTATGGTTGATGGCATGCCCACGCACGCAGGTCCGTTTGAAACGCATATTTGGCGTGTCATCCAAATAAACTAGGCTTTGGTGTGGATAAACGATGACAAGGTTACCATGCCTACACTTTCACATACATCTATAAAAGTGCACCGTCATAGTTAACATGAACTACTGTGGTCTGTGACGATCTCACATCATACATGCCCAATCGCCTGGTCCGGTCCCTATACCAGTCAGTGAGGACATTATTTTCTCGCAAATAGTGTCCTCACTTCATAGCATCCTAGTAAATGAGGATGCTATTAAAAAAATGCACAAATGAAATGAGTGCATACTTCTAATTGAATGTACGAACCTGTGAGTACATTCGATTAAAACAGTTTTGTAGGACAAGACGCATCATGACTCATATAGCGACCGGACTAGGCGATTACATGCACTATAGTAAATGTTTACGATTGGGGACCCACTGGAACCCATTTTTCTTTAAGCGGTTCCTTGGGGAATCGATTAAAGAAATGTGAGCTCATAAGGTTTTTGATGTAATATTAGGTTAAACAAAGGTAATGGTAATATACATTTTTGGCAATGGAGATCGTTATATACGTTCCGTATAGCATGACTAATGCCCATCTTCTCAAATGCAAAAGACGTTTGTATCTTGAATACTACTCTGAAGAGCCCAGACCTTCAAAGCTCGCATGGCACGGCAATAAGACTGCAAAACATATACTAGCTCGCCCTTTAATGTATTTCAGAAATTCAAAAGATATGTTCTTGTAGTTTAATTAGCGTGCCATGACCATGTCTGGTCCTTTACCGGTCCGGTACCACACGAGCGCCGCTCAGCAAGAACGGGCGTCCGGAAGTTAGACTGTGCTACAGGGCAGGACACAGCCTGGAGTTAGACTGTGCCGCAGGGCAGGATTCAGCCGGGAGTTAGACTGTGCCGCAGGGTAGGGTATAGCCTGGAGTTAGACTGTGCCGCAGGGCAGGATACAGCCTGGAGTTAGACTGTGCCGCAGGGCAGGATACAGCCGGGAGTTAGACTGTGCCGCAGGGCAGGATATAGCCTGGAGTTAGACTGTGCCGCAGGGCAGGATACAGCCTGGAGTTTGACTGTGCCGCAGGGTAGGGTATAGCCTGGAGTTAGACTGTGCCGCAGGGCAGGATACAGCCGGGAGTTAGACTGTACTGCAGGGCAGGATACAGCCGGGTGTTAGACTGTGCCGCAGGGCAGGATACAGCCTGGAGTTAGACTGTACCGCAGGGCAGGATACAGCCTGGATTTAGACTGCGCCGCAGGGCAGGATACATCCTGGAGTTAGACTGTGCCGCAGGGCAGGATACAGCCTGGAGTTGACTTTGCTACAGGGCAGGATACAGCCTGGAGTTAGACTGTGCCGCAGGGCAGGATACAGCCTGGAGTTAGACTGTGTCTCAGGGCAGGATACATCCTGGAGTTAGACTGTGTCACAGGCCAGGTTACCGTCAGGATGTTAGACTGTGCCGCAGGACAGAATACAGCCCGGAGTTTAACATTGAACAAACGCAGTGCATCTTTTTTGGATTTATATTTATTGAGGTGGGAATAGTGACACGTATTCTGTCGAAATTGTGTTGAAATAGGCGTAGTTGTTAAGCAGATAGATACGCTTTAGTAACGTCATATTTATATGTGTTCATCTGATGACATAACTGTTGTCCCATAATATTATTTGTGACGAGCAATACAGATTCTGTCCAGGTCGCTGTACGAAGTCGGCGATGCTGGATTCAGCTTGTTATCTTGTGAATAGTGTGGACCGCAGACTTATTGGCTGTCTTATCACGGCTAATACATCCAAGGTCTTTGACAGCGTCCAGCATCTCTGGCTCTTGGAGAAGCTTGGTTGGTACGGGATTAAGAGGTGGTGGTGGTGCCGCACTGCCAATTACGCATAGGATATTTCAGGGATCACTTTTAGGGCCAGTTTTATTTTTACTGTTTACAAATGGTCTAGCATCTTACATGGATAGGTCAAAAGTTGTTATGTATGTACACCAATGCTGTGCAATCGGTTAACATATTTAAGTTTGTTAACAGTTAGTTGACATTATGTTAACATATTTACCGGAGCTCAAAAATGTGTCGAACAAACGCGCAACCGCTGCACAAAGTTGGTTTGATATAAATAATTAAAAAAATAAATCCAAACAAAACTGATCTCATATTGATCAAACCTTGCAGGAGACGGCTCTCATTTGAATTTTCTATCTATTTTGGTGACGTCACTATCAGTCCTTCTCCAACGGTGAGACACACGTGTCAAGCGTGGTCCGTCGCTGTTATGCCACACTTGGTGATCTTTCAAAAACGACTCATAAATTAACATAGACAGTGAAAAAGTAACTGTCGAAATGTTGATTTTGCCGCACGTATCCTATTTCTCTACTATATGAGCATGATGCAACACCACTCAACGCCATCGTTTACAAAAAGTAAATAACCACTGTGCGCAGGTGATGGAAGGCGTTGTAAGGCCTGTCCATGTTTCACCGTTGATCGCGCACCTGAAATGGCCATCACTTGGCCGTCTCATCGCCGAGCGAGACGTTTCGCAGGTGCACTATCTTTTAAATGACCCCGAGGCCCCCAACGGCCTAACCGTGGAATAGTGCACCGCGGAAATGTGTCTAGTAAGGAGACTAGGGGCCTCTCAGGATGGCCTCTTGCAACTACCTAGAGTGCGAAGTGAGCATGCGTGAAAATTCTTATAGATACGTTTGGGCAACGACCCAGGTGACACATTGCCTAACCCTATTGGCACCAAAAGTAGGGATTTAAACCGAAGAATAGATATCAAGTACTACTCAAATACATGCTTTATGTCCGCGAGTGAAATGAAACAAGCATTTGATAAATTCGCTGTTATTGCTTGAAATCATAGGTTTTTTAATCAACAGCTTATCGCATTTAGATCAAATGAAGAGGATTTATCACAAAACATATAACATGAAAAAAATAATATATTAAACGCTTGATCACTGTTAAACTTCTGCTTTAGATGGAACCTTGCGCACGGAAACTATCATCTCGTGTTGAAAAATAATAACGCCTCATACATAATCAACATGTATATGAGTTCTTTTCTGGTGAAATTGTCCTTCTTATCAAGATATGTAGCTATACTGGTAGATTGTTGTATCAGTTTATGAATGAAGAGAAAGTACTGGTCAAATTGTCTACTTGCGTCATTTGTTGTCACCACTACCTACAGGTACTAGCCCAGGTTCTAAAGTTCAAAGCCCCGAAAAACTTATAAAACAAGCGGGATGTATTTGGCATTTTTTGGACTTAAAAGATACTTTATTAAATTCTTCTTAGCGCGAGGTATAAAAGTTCTGGCTTCCCAGAAACAAATAAAAATGTGCTTATCCCCGCAATCCTGCAATTTTGATAAAGCCGCTGCGTGCTAATTTGAAGTCAACCATGGTAAACATCCCAGTCTAAAATTCAGTCACGTGCGGTCTCCCCCTGACTTTTCCCGTTTCCGCGCACCCGCTCAGTGGAATCGCGCCCCTGGAAAGGTGAGCTCGCACTGCGACAGCATGGAAGGACGAGAAAGTGGCTGGCGCAGGAATGCCGAGAGGGACACCGAAAGGGACTTTGGCGATTATGTTTTCTGAATTAATGGATGATAACGATTTGCGTGTGGATTTGTACTGTATGCTTTTAAGCTTCTTAATGTGATAGTCTTCTGTATGTTTTTGAAATTTGTCTTGAAAAGCCATTTAACTGTGGATGGCCATACGAATATATGAATAAATGAATGTCATATTCTACCAGTTCGTTTGTGGAAAAACGAAAAACCGTAGAAAATAGTTGTATAAAGGAAATTATTTATCAAAAGTTTTGAAACAAACAAAAGGCATGCTGGCATGGCTCTCTCGGTTTTTC
The DNA here is from genome assembly GCA_030265075.1 of Balanus glandula. NCBI lineage: Eukaryota > Metazoa > Arthropoda > Thecostraca > Balanomorpha > Balanidae > Balanus > Balanus glandula. The sequence continues at coordinate 4,221 of JARBER010093384.1, forward strand.
GAAGCCTTGAAATTTAACCTTGAAAGCGAAAACAATATCTTTAAAAAAATTCAAAATATTAAAAATACTGGAATACATGTGTGATAAATATATAGATGAACCAAATTTTAAAGCAATATATTTATGTTTTACTAAGCGATTTCACTGAATTACATGTTACCATTCACTTTTTTTTTAACTCGGTGATATCGTTCAGTCATAAATTAAGATATTGCTTTGAATTTCGGTTTGGCATTGCACATACATAGTTCTTACACGTGTATTCCGTTATTTATATTACCTTGCAAACATAATTTTTTAATTTTCTTAAAAGAAGTTTGGAAACCCAGAATTTGGCAATCATGACATAGATAGCCATCTTGTCGAAAATTCCTTTTCATTTATTTTTAAACTTTCATTGATTTCGTTTAAAAAGCGATTGTCAACGATTTTTGTTTTTCCCGAAAAGTGGTAGGACATGACGCCACTAAAACATGATTATCTCCTAAAAAAACTACATCAATTTCAATACAGTTTTGACATCTCTTTGAAACTGAAGAACTAAGACTTTAGGGAAGATCCACTGCATTTGTATCAAGTTGCCAAAGAACAACCTCAGGAGGGTGTGCTGGTATCCCCATTAGTCGAGACTTAAACGTTTAAAAACAGTATTTAAAGAGAAGTTATATCTCCACTAATTTTAGCACCAAGGCAACTACCCAAAGGTAAATTGTAGCAATTAAATTGCAACATTTTTGCTGACGTCATATTGCAATTCAAGACAGTTCATTTATCTGATCATCACTGTTCAGAAATATGAGGGTTTGTACATTTCATATCAAATACCTATGAGATATAAGCCACCAAACAAACCCACGCTTCGTGACCTACTGAAAACGTCGCAGGCTATTGCTCGGTGACTGTTACTATTAGCGAGCTGAAAACATCACAGCTGAATTCAGAGCGCTTAAATATCCCATGATCAGATTGGATCCAAAATGTGAGGGGGTCGGCGTTACCCTCTGAGTATCTGTTGTGGAATGTCCCCAAGTGTTTGAATTGTGCCGCAGGGCGTTATGTCGCCCGGATGTTAGACTGTGCCGCACGGCAGAATACCACCCGGGCCATGCCTGTGTCGCAGGGCGAGATATCTCCCAGGTGTCTGACTGTGCTGCAGAGCAGGACACCACCAGGGTGTTATTTTGTACCGCGGGGCCGGACAAGGTCAGGGTGTTAGACTGTGCTCAAGGGTAGAACACTGCCCGGGTGTTAGACTGTGCCGCAGGACAGGACACCGCCCGGGACTACTCACCACTCACTGAGTTACCGGACGTCGGTACAATAAAGCGTACAGGTGGATACACAGACATCTATGGGCTGTGACAGCAAAACTTGTGCGGAAACAGATCTGCACCCGGTACCGACGAGATCTCAGAAGGCCGCTGCAGGATGTGCGGGACGCGTGTGTTATTATCACTGTTATATAACATGCCATTGGGGCGATAAATTATTTGCTTAGGAACGAGTTCGTTGTTGGACTTTCCGCCCGGGACCAAAGGCCGAGGATGGAAAATCCGACATTGACATAGGTCCTTAATACATTATGTCGGCCTGACTGTCGTATTTATTTTACTAAACATATTTCTACCTTCGCATTCTTTTTTTTAGAGTTCGGTAAAATGTTAATGGCGTGGGCCGAAAGGTTTGTCCGATTCACTTAACATTGGATCTCTGAAAGCTGAAATCCTTTTGCCAAGCACTCGAGCTATTGCTGAAAACATACTTAAACTGCAAACATATGATATTAGGAAAAACAAAACGAAAAATACGTAAGTAATATTGTCCATGTTCTTAAGCTAATAGAAACATGGGTGAGCCGAAGCATGATAATTACGCTGGCGATCATCCAGAACGGTGTTATTATCTCAGCACAACAACCCTCGCCCATGGTGGACACGCAGACAAACAGCAACAGTTAATACAGCTGACAGATTGTTAGAAAATTAGCCTCAACGCTCCTGTATTCATATTCGCTCGAAAGCGTCTAAGTGAGTTATGATGCAAAACATTACAATGCACATTGTCCATGTCAAAACCGGCAAGAAATTTACACATTCCATAGGTATGAGCAAAATGTTACGACGTCGGATCAGCAGCACGAACAACACACACTTCACCCACTAGCCGATTATGTACTCCGACAGCTTCAAGTTAATACATCCTGACAGCACATAACAATTTGTCAACCAGAGCATGCTGCTTTTCAGAGAGTCCTTTGTAAATCCGCCAACATTCTCAACCGTCTCTGGCACGAGGCGTCCTCTGCTGCCAGTCCCGTCACAGTGTGTATAGATGGCGCCTCAGTCGCGCTCATCATCCTCCAGTGTCTCGGGCAGGGGACGTCCTCTGGTGGCAGCCCGTCACGGAACGGAGATGGCGCCTCAGTCGCGCTCGGCATCCTCCAGCGTCTCTGGCAGGGGACGTCCTCTGGCGACAGCCCGTCACGGTACGTAGATGGCGCCTCAGTCGCGCTCGGCATCCTCGAGGTAGATGACGCCTCAGTCGCGCTCGGCATCCTCCAGCGTCTCGGGCAGAGGACGTCCTCTGGTGGCAGCCCGTCACGGTACGTAGATGGCGCCTCAGTCGCGCTCGGCATCCTCCAGCGTCTCGGGCAGAGGACGTCCTCTGGTCTCCGGCAGCAGTGAGACGGCGATGGCTCCGATGGCGCCCAGAACTCCGAACACCGCGAACGGGTAGGTCGGGTGGCTCACGGCCTGGGGGACACACGGCCAACGAGATATCAGGGGCTAAGGACAATAATGTAATCAACACGAATCTGCATGGCGTATGCACTGTGCATTATCATGCAAAAATATCATTTTTGTAGTATCATTATAAAAAGCCGAACATCTTACAGGCATTATTGCCAATGCGTTGCAGGCGGGTACGACCAGTTGCGCCGTATTGTATCGCATATCACTTACATTTACATTGCATTTATCTTCGTGATTTAAAAACATATTTATCAAAGTACTTGCAAGGACCGACATAGCTCTCTGGAAGTAATGCATTCTTCAAATTTATGAATCCAATGCTTGTTATCTCATACCACGAAAACACGCTGATATTTGAGCGAAAAAGGCAAAAACGAACAAGGCGTCCACGTCCTGGGGCTCGACCAAACGCCATGAGTCGGCAACTAGACCGGATAGCCACTCCCCACTACCGCCCCGGTGTCCCCGGTTTGGCCAGCCTCTCCCTCCTCCTGTCCCACCCACCAGCTGTAGAATGAAGGGCGTGAGGGCGCCGGCGCCGATACCGACCAGCGACGACGCGCCCGTGAACAGCGACCGGACGCAGGTGGGGTACAGCTCAGCCATCTGCATGTAGAGCACGACGAACGTGAGGCTGGTGCAGAACTTGCCCAGCATGAGCAGCGCGGTCACCCCGCCTCCAGAGCCGGCCACTGTGGAAACACACACACACAGACAGACAAAAAGGGCTCAGGCTCAGCTCAAAGCGCATAAGTATAAAACCAAAGTCTAAAATGCCACATGGGACCAATAAATAATTTATTTAGGACCAAGGTCATTGTGGAATTTTTCACCCCAGACCGAAGGTCTGATTTGGTTTGGTTTGGTTTTGTTTAGTTAAGTTTAGTTTAGTTTAGTTTAGTTTAGTTTAGTTAAGTTAAGTTTAGTTAAGTTAGATCGGGATTAGTTTGGTTTAATTAATATTCGCTTAGTTTAGTTTAGTTTAGCATAGGATAGGCGAGTCTTGCGTATATGCGTATCAATACAAGATTCCCTGCCCTGACAGGTTAAGTCGCACATAACACCATGGATTCATACATAATAATGAACGGAAACAGCTCTGAGGTTTGCTACGGGTTATTTGGAAGAAATACATAGACTTCAAATATTTTCTGTGTTCTGTATTTTCAAATTATCCAATGCACTAGCAGCTGCTACAGCTGTTTTTTTTTTGGTACAGCACTAGGCAGCGCTCTGCTCTCTTACCGAACTGGAGCGGGATAACGCCGAGCATGGCGGCTCCGGAGAGGCAGAAGAAGACGAGCTGTGTGGGCCGGCGGCCGAACCGGCTGCACATGAAGAGCGCCAGCAGGTTAGACGGCAACTCCACCACCGCCAGCAGGAAGAAGTTGACGAACGGGCTGCCGCTCATCGCCGAGAAATTCAGCATCAGACCGTAGTAGATGATGACGTTGGTTATCCTTGGAGAGAGGAAGAGTCCGTGATTTCGTGATTGGCAGTGCGGCGCAGGTGGCTAGGCCTCAGATGAGGTCATCGGTTGACTTATTCATGAACGAGGCGTGATAACTGCGTGCAAATCCCAGAAGATGGAAATTATGCAACACGGATGGAAAGCGTGTTTCCATTTCCGGGTTATATAAGCTGATTTTGATATGCTGACCTGCTACACTTTAATAAATCATGCATGTGAAATGAAACGTTATCAGTCATGATGCTCATTACGTAGTTGTGCTATTTTGCAATAAGCAATAGGGTAAGGGGGGGGGGGTAACCCCGCCATGTGGGGAACCCCGCCATACCTCATATCGGCGAAGTTATGAACTAAATGAAACATCTGGCGCCATTTTTTTAGTCGCTGCCGTACGCGCGGCATGACATGAGTCGCTCAGTGACACTTCCGGTGAGTTTTAGAAAGTTGTAGGCACATACTGAAAAAATGACATGTTGTTATAAGAATTACTGATATGGTAATCGGTATTCCTTGTTGTCTGTATATCTAACTAAGGTGATTTCGTGTTTCTCTGAAATTAGGAGTCATCTGCTATGATATCCGATACCGCTCGCCACCATTGGTGGTCTCAGTTTGCTAGGGTCTCGTGTTCTTTGCAGACCTTCGATGCGGGTAACCCCGCACTGCTGTGGCGGTGTTACCCCATGGGATGAACACGGTACCGTCTCATTGGATTTAAATGATGTCGGTGCATTCACAGTTGTGCTGAGTGTTGAATGAAAATACAATTTAACCCGTCTTTTTCTTTCTCCCAGTGTTTTCCCTTTCCCACCTTTGATAACTGTTTTCGGTTACAACCAAATGATCCCATTTTCTTGTCATTTTAGTATAGCTGTCTGCATACATGTGCCCATGTGAAAGTCATTAGATAGACCGTGATATGACGTGTAGGTCTCTTTATTTTCTTCATGACCAATTTTAAATCATGGCTTTTAAACAATTTTAACAATTTTAAAACAGAAAAACACCCATGGCGGTGTTAGCCCTCGCTTTTTAGGGGCATATAAAAGTGCATAACATTTTTCTAAGCCATTGAAATACTATCCTGGAGATACCAAGCGATTTATAGAGCCATTACATTGGGGAAAATTAATCATAGAATGAATCTGAACAAAGGTCCGTTTCATATTGTATGCAATCTGTTCTCAGCAATAGGAAATGCTTATGGTGGCGGGCTTCCCCCGCTTACCCTATCACTTGGTTTGCATCAAGTGTCTACCTGCCACGTGCTGGCGGAGGATCTCCCGCTCAGTAATATGCGACTATGCTATGTTTTATTCAGCTTACAACTAGGCGGGGCACATGCATATCACCAAAAGACTGATCACTACGTCAGCTGCGCAATGTCGCCTGACTGGGGAGGGCCGTCGGGGGGGGGGGGGGAGGTGACTAGGGAGGGCCATGTAGGACCGGGAGGGCCATGTAGGACCGACCGGGAGGGCCGTCTGAAACCGGGGAGGACAGTCTGGAACCGGGGAGGGCCGTCTGTAACTGGGAAGGACCGTCTGTAACCGGGGAGGGCCGTCGGGGACTGGGACGGACTGGGGAGGGCGATAGCGGGAGCACGCACCAGCAGACGGTGATGGCAGCAGCTTTGCGGATCAGCCGAGGCCCGGCGGCGGCCACCAGCGAGCAGAGGCCCGGACTGTTCGAGGCCGGCTTGACCGTGTCGGCGCCGGCGGCCAGCAGCCGCTGCAGCTGCTCGGTCTGCATGCCGTTGACGATGGCGACCCTGCGCAGGACGGCGGCAGCCTCGGACAGCCGACCGAGACTCACCAGCCAGCGGGGAGACTCGTCCACCAGCCTGCCAAAATACAGGGAGGGAGTCATCGCGACCGAGACTCACCAGCCAGCGGGGAGACTCGTCCACCAGCCTGCCAAAATACAGGGAGGGAGTCATCACGACCGAGACTCACCAGCCAGCGGGGAGACTCGTCCACCAGCCTGCAATAATACAGGAAGGCATCGCCACCCGGCTGGGCTGTTCAGTGTTAATGTGACTGCCAATGCAGCTTAAGGATGGCATACATCTGTTAACCCAACTAATAGAAAAATAAATAACTAATAAAGCTCACTCGTAACAAGTTAAAAATGAAAAACACAAACAGCGTTTCATAAAAAGTTTAGTTTCTTCGGTTATATTGCACAAGAACATACAAATGAGTCGCACTTCTTGATAAACACTCTAATGTTGTTTACCACATGTTTACTGACCGTATGCAAGCAATGATGAGAAGTGCAGGCAGAGAGGTGGCCAGGCCCAGATACACCCAGTGGTTGACTAGATAGGCCACCAGCGGGATAGCACACATGCCCAGCGTGAACGCGATGGACGCCACCACGGCGTACCAAGTCCGCCACGATATACCGGTGAACTCCATTCCTGCGGGGTGAAATAGTAACGGGAGAGTGAATCTGAAATCAAGTCAGCCTCAGGTAAATTGAGTCACTGTGCAGTGTGCCAGAAAGCCGAGCCAATAAGGCTCCGGCCGACCATTCCCTCCGTGATGCCAGCAGCAGCACCGCGAGATGAGCTTGGCCCCTCTGACGCCCTGTGCCTGCTGTGCAGGTCTCACCGAGCGTGAAGACGAGCTGATAGAGGACGGGATAGCAGAGGGAGCTGAGCAGCCGCATCACGGTAAACGCCACCGGGCTCCACACGAGCACGCTGATGATGTTGAAGAGGGGCAGCAGAGTAGCCACCAGGAACACCAGAAGACGACGCCCCAGTCTGTGACGCAGACACGAAACACATTGAGCACGCCACTGTCTGCGGCACAGACGTTTCAGATATTGGAGGATCGGTTCATCTCTGTGTTATCCGACTGTGTCCGATACCAAAACATTTTCTTTAGACAATATCCAATCAACATAGGAAACTTATGTTTGTTTGGGGATAAAATACGCTTAAAGGAAACAGGCCACCTTCCGAAAATTTATCAGAAAACAAACTGATTATATTGTTTAATACAGTTAATTTTTC
>JARBER010093606.1:0-11461 GCA_030265075.1 Balanus glandula
TGTGTTGTCTGTATCTTGGCGTTGTCTGACGTCTGTTGTCTGTGTGTTGGCGTTGTTGGACGTTTGTTGTCTGTGTGTTGGCGTTGTCTGACGTGTGTTGTCTGTTTGCTGGCGTTGTCTGACGGCACTTCTCCGTGTGTTTCAGCCCGGCGCCGCGGCTGCTGACGTCATCCTCAGCCTCGGATGTGCCGCCCCTGCTGGCGCCGCTGCCGGCTCGCCGCAAACCCGACACCTGCCTCAAACGCTCCCGCATCAACGCAGGGTGAGTGACGCCGCCTCCGAGCGACGAGCAGATAGGTGTGCTGCGGCGGGGAGCCTTTAGGCACTGCATGCAGATGAGCTCTGCTCAAACTTCTCTTAATGCTGTCGCTGGCTTTTGTCTCGTAGTACGGACTGTTATGTGGACAAGTCTGGTGTTATTCGTTGTTGCGATGTCCGAAAACGGCCGGGCAGCCGGACTAGCGAGTCCAGTGGCTGGACGGTGCGGTGTGTGAAGTGGGCTGCGTGCCGACCCAGCGCGCCGTCTGGCCTAGCTGACGGCCGAGCGTAGCGAATTGTCCGGCCGCCGGTCAGCCGGGCGCCAAATGTGGTGTGCTGCGCGGCCTCAACGCAGACCCCCCCCCCCTGACGTGCCGGTTTGACTCGGTTTCGTGCAGCACGGACCATACTGCACACGGCCGCGTCATAATAACACGGCCTCTGCACGCCCCGCTCCGATCCGGTCGACTGGCTCTGCGTGCCGCTATAGCCGCTCGGGGGTCGGGCCGCACTGCTCGGCTCAGGGCTCTCTGCGTTCTGTCCGGCCCGGCGGCGGTCTGAGATCTGGACTCGGTCCGTGCCCGCCTCCCGTCGGTCCTACCTCACCGCGAGGCTTCCTTCCTTCGCTCGGCAGCGGCGGCAGATAGTGGTGGGCGGTGAAGCGTGTCGCGGCTTATCGCTGGAGCTGGTCGGGCCCGGCCGTGGCAGACAGAGACAGAGACAGCGCCGGTGTGTTTTGTCCATGTTCCTGCCGCTTCTGATGCTGCATCTGTGGGCTCCGTGTCTCTGATGCCGCATCTGTTACCCTCCTGTATCTGTCGTCCTCCCGCTGGAGGCCTTATATTGTGCAACATGGCGGTGTCGGTGTTGGTGGGATTCGAGCCGAGCCAGGTCCGAGCCGCGTATACTGAAGTGAGGAACGGTGGCTTCTGTTCTCGACTCCCCGGTGCCGCGGCAGGCCGGTGTCGTGATCCTCCTGACGGCAGCCGGCGCGGCGGCACATTATGTAACCGCACGTCCGCTGTGGCCGACAGCCTCACCCTGTGTTTAGACCACACAGCACGGCTGAGGTACAGCCTGTTTATTACGGCTGGCCGTGGGGGCGGCACGTGTGGGGGTCCGGCAGCTCCCGCCGGAGGGGTCCGGCTGCCCCCGCTGGAGGCTCTGGGTGGGGTCCGGCAGCTCCCGCTGGTGGAGGACGTGCTGCCCCCGCTGGAGGCTCTGGGTGCGGACCGGACAGCCGCGGAGACTGGCTTCAGCTGCCAACAGACAAGCTCAAGGGTACCAACAGCGACGTGGCTCATGTCGACTTGAGCAATGTTCTCCGCTAACTCACATGACGGCTTTTTTTAGACTAAAGAGAGGATCGCGAAATTCCTTTTCAGCGGGTAGAAGAACTGTCCTACTATAATGCCATCATTATAGGTTAACGAACATCTTAAAACGTTAGTTCATCTTAGGTTAATAAACAGCTTGACTGCGATTTAAGACTGGTATTTTGACCGTGACCGTGATCAGACTCTCCATGGTGCCGTAGTGCGCTGATGGCGAGAAGCGACCCTGTGTTCGGAACCCGGGTAATGACGCCCCGTAAAAACGTCCATGACGTAACCTCGTCTTAATTATGTCTTGAAGCCTCCCTCTTGTAACGCACATCTTCTGTGTGGGATTCTGTTCCAATGCGCATCTATCGGCGGCCCGTGGAGGAGAGGAGCAATGGAGGAGGAGATACACAGTGAGAGGAGAGTGAAGGCGGTGTATTGTCCATGACTGGGGCGGCACGGGTCAGCTCCAAGGCCGCCCGGCGGGCGGGGGCGGCAGCGGCCTGTATTTGCATGGCAGCCGTGTGATTAGCCGTCGGCGGCGATCAACACTGTATTAGAGGCCGGGCTGTGAGGCGCCGAGGCTCGCTGTTCTGGCTCCCTCAGGCCTGGTATGAGCGCCTGCAGTACACCGTAGTGAACCCGGCTACCTCTGGAGACTCGGTGAGAGGTGTCGTCTCCGATGGTCAGTCCCGGGGCAGGTCTGGTCTCCGATGGTGAGTCGGAGCAGGTCTGGTCTCCGATGCTCAGTCCAGGAGCAGGTCTGGTCTCCGATGATCAGTCTCGAAGCAGGTCTGATCTCCGATAATCAGTCCCGGAGCAGGTCTGGTCTCCGATGATCAGTCTCGGAGCAGGTCTGGTCTCCGGTGGTCAGTCCCGGAGCAGGTCTGGTCTCCGATGATCAGTCTCGGAGCAGGTCTGGTGTCCGGTGGTCAGTCCCGGAGCAAGTCTGGTCTCCGATGATCAGTCCCGGAGCAGGTCTGGTCTCCGGTGGTCAGTCCCGGAGCAGGTCTGGTCTCCGATGATCAGCCCGGATCAGCCTGGTCTCCGACGATCAGTCTCGGAGCAGGTCTGGTCTCCGATGATCAGTCCCGGAGCAGGTCTGGTCTCCGATGCTCAGTCTCCTGTGTCAGATCTGTTCCTGCCACGGAGACCGCGCCGCTCTGGACGCTGACTCCCCTCGGCAGTGATGAATGGCCGAGCGGTGGCCGCCGCTCTCTGCTGCGCTCTGCCGACCCGGCCCGGCCCGTTAGGTGTCGTGTCGGCGATTGATGTACGGCGGATGACGGTGGTGATGGTCGCGTGTGTGGCTTGTCGTCTGGATTGTATCCGGATCTTCTCCGGAGCGGGACTGCGGTCATGAGCTGGGTGACTGCAGCCGCTGATGCTGCTTTTGCAAGTCGGTTTGTGTTGCAGCAGGTTTTACTGGCAGAGCTGCAGCTGGATTTCGCTATGTTCCTTTCAACATTCATATGCTTTCAAATTTGGTATGAATATGTACTGTGTAATGTATATGGCTTCTGTTGGCTGGACTGTTATGGCTGAACTGTTTTGGCTGAGCTGAGCTGAATGAATAGGGCTGAACTGTTACATGTTTTGCACCGTAGATCAGTCCAACAGTTACTGGCTGTATTACCAATCCTGCGATGTCCCACTCCTGTTTTACCATTCCTGCGCTGTTCCCGATCAGTCTATGTGGCAACTCCGCCGCCGAAGCGCTGCGTTTTGCCCAGACGAGCTGCGTTTCAGCCGCCCCGGAGTCGGGACCATCCTGCGGTGTCGTAACCGGCTCCATTGATCAGCGCTGGCGGGGCTGCAGCCGCTCTCCGGCTGACGACGGACGCGGAGACGCTCTCCCGGAGATGGGCAAACCCAGTGATGTCCTCTCACTCTCTGAGAGGCCGAGCCCGCCCTCTGAGAGCCTCAGCCCGCCTCTGAGAGCCTGAGCTCGCTCTCTGATCAGGATGGCCCGGAGCCGCGCGGCGGGACCGGGCGCCTAGTGAGGCAACGGCGCAGGTGGCCTGAAATGTGCGGGGGCGGCGCGCGTCCGGATGAGGGAACCACCACAGACCGGCCGGACGAGTCGCCGCGCTCCTCTGCCTTACCCAACAGGCGTCCGCGGTCACAATCATAGCCCGCCCAGATCTCCGCTGGAGATTGTCCGCGACTGGCGGACTGGCGTCATCCTTGTCCCCGAATCGCCGCTGGAGATTGTCCGCGACTGGCGGACTGGCGTCATCCTTGTCCGGGCTGCCGGCTGCTGTCTGTGTAGCCGGTGGTTGTGGGCGCGTGCCAACTCGCTGTGCGTTCCCTGCAGTAATGTATGCGTGCGTTACTGTTGGCCCCGCCGCTTCTGTGAGCCGGTGTTTGACCCGCAGTCTCGGTTGCGTAATCCGGTATCGGCCGGAGGTGCTGATTCGGTGTGCCGGCGTTCAGCCGACGCGGCGCCGGCGGTTTGCGCCGGTATGCTCTGGTGGTGTGTGCCGATATATTCCGGCGTCGCCGCTGCGCTGGTGTGTGCCGGTGTATTCCGGCGGTGGCGGTATTTGGCCGGAGGTGTCGCCCGTCGGTCCGGGGCGGCGGTGACGGGCGGCGCCGCGCGGTGGAGCGGCGGTATGCCGCAGTGTTCCCGCGGCCGTCACCGCGCGGTACCGCCGTGTGATATGGACGCGGGCCGTGTCGGAAATCAGGCCGACGGCCGATCGTATCGCGTGTGTACGGCTGTGTGTGTGTGTGTGAATAGAGCCGACGGAGCGGACTCCGACACGCTCCGCTCGGCGGGATGGAGTCAGCTGACCGACCAGCTGGGCTGGGCTCAGACAGGCTGGATGGCGCTGTAGTGGCGGCTCTTGGATAATATCTTGGCTCATATCTTGGCTCTAGCCGTCAGTTTGCTGAGCCGTGCAGGGAATTTGGGTAGATATTTGATCAAATGGCCATAAACCAGGGCTTTCAATTTCACAGCAGAAAAGCATATAATTTGAACAGAATATAGGCAACCTTGTATATCCAGACAATTAATACCATTTATCCAGATCATTCTTTACAGCTGCCGACGTTTTTTGTGTGAAATATGCGCTCTCATTTGCGAAATTCTGAGATGGACCGACCTGCCGGCGTTTCGCAAGCAGAATGCCGGTGAACAAGAGCGGCGCTTTTTCTAGAGGCTTGCTGACCTAAAAGCGGCGAAACAGAAGGCGATAAACGCCATAATCAGCTACCGTGAACGCGGAGACAGAACAGTTGCATCATGACCTGTTTTAGCAGCGCCGGTCAGGCATCGGCCCATTGTCCGGCCGGGCCGTGACCGTGGGCTGAGTCGGCATGTCAGTCTCGTGACCTGTCACGCATGCCTGGCGTCTGTCGCCGTCCACAGGCTTTTCTGACCCCCTGTTATGCCCTGGCTTCATGCCTTGACGATTCGCTCCAGCCCTTTGAGAGCTTGGTTGCCACCTTGACCGAGTCAGCTGTGTCGGGGCTGTGGGCTGTGGGCTGTGGGCTGTGGGCTGTATGCTGTATGCTGTAGGCTGTAGGCTGTGGGCTGTGGGCTGTGTGCTGTGTGGACGAGCTGCCCAGGGGGCGGACAGTCTCCCCTCCGGATAGCGTCGTCACCGTGACCGTGCAGGCCTCCTGCGCCAGGTGGCGGCAGATGGTCGCCCTCGCGTCCCTTCTGCATCACCACACACCGCCGACCGCCTCACCATCACCCGAGATTGCCACACGCCGGCCGTCGCCGATTCGCGCCGCACATCCGCAATTAACACCAATATATCATCATCATCGTCGTCGCGTATATTAAGCAACGTATTAGAGCATTCCTCCACTCACCAGTCGGTCGCAGCGGACGGACGCTGCCTGGGGCTGTGTGCGGAGCGGCAACTGCGGAGGACGGAGAGCGGAGAGTGGGCGGAGAGACGACACGGAGGCGGCTGCTGCTGATTCTCTGACCTCTGGGTCCTCTCTGACCTCCGCTGCTCTCCCCGGCTTCTCCCGGTCAACCGCTATTCCCTCCCGGCCTTCTCTCGGTCCTCCGCTCCTCTCCCTGTTTTCTGTCGGTCCTCCATGTTCTCTCGCTGACCTCTCTGTCCTCTCTGTCCTCGCTGTCCTCGCTGTCCTCACTGTCCTCTCTGTCCTCTCTGTCCTTTCTGTCCTTTCTGTCCTCTCTGTGCTCTCTGTCCTCTCTGTCCTCTCTCTCCTCTCTGTCCTCTGTCCTCTATCTGCCCTCTCTCAGTCCTCCATATCGTCTCACTGACCTGTCCTCTCTCTGTGTCCGCTCTCTGACCTCTCTCTGACCCCTCTGTGTTTTTCTTTCCTCACACTCCTCTCCCCGTCCTCCCTGGCCTCGTCTCTCCGAGCTGCGCGGTCGCCGGCTGCCGTGCCGTCTGACCTTCAGAGCGTGTCCCGGCCGGCGGCTGGCGCAGCTCCGCAGTACCGGCGCTGCGCCGATACACCGCACCACCCACCCACCCCACCGGGCGCTGCGCCGCCGCCGCCCGGGTCGTGTGAATGGAGCCCGCTCTCCGGGGAGTGTCGCCGGGATCCGGGGAGTGTCGCCGGGATCCGGGAGGGTCGCCGGACCGGGCCGGATGTCGGCTCCTGTGGTTGGTGGTCGGTGTTCGGCGTGTGGCGTGTGCGCGGCCTTGGCTGCAGCCGCGTATTGTCGTCGTCACGGCGCGCTGCTACCGTCGGCTGGTGTCGGCTGGTGTCGGTCGCCGCTGCCGGCTCGGCCGGAGACAGATACCCGCTGATCTGGGTCGCCGCTGCATCACCGGCTTGGCAGATGACACGGATGGGACGGGGCACGGTGTGGTGCCCGGTCTGGCAGCCTGGGGACCCGGTGAGGGAGGCAGCGGTCGCTGGTCGATGTTTTAGTCATGATGGACGTGCTCAGGTGTCATTCGTTTCGCATTTATTTAGCACAGCTCTGATCCGCGACAGCGCGTCGGCTGCGGTCGGATCTGTCAGCAGGCAGCGGAGCGGAGTGGAGTGCGCATTGGGCCGACTGCCTGCTGGCAACGCATGCTGTGGCGCAATGAAGTCTTCATGGCTGAGCACGTGCTGTCATGGTTGATTACGTGTTTCGGCATTGTGCCCCGCGTGCCGCCTTTTATTGTTCCTTTTCACCTGCGCTGCGCGTGACGCTCAACTCGGCTTTCATCTTTCCATCGAGGCGGGTCGTGCCGCCCTGTCCAGGCGCCACTGAACATCGTGTGATGTGTCACTCGGTGGCTGAAAAAATGCCGAGTTGACATGTTATTCCAGTGTTGTGCATATATATGGCTGTTGTCTATGTAAGCAATCGCCGCTGTCGCCGGTTTGGCAATAGTTTACTGTTGGTCTTTCACTGGTGCTTGGCCGGCTGAGGGAGGTGAAGGTTTCACATCCCCGGGCGCGTTCGCACCTGCCTGACGCCTCAATGTGGCGAGTCTGTCGCCGCTGAATGCTTGTCGAGACAGGACTGGAAACACGCGGCAGCCGGCAGTCGCGCCGCACCGCGCCGCGTTCGTCGCCGGTGAGAGCGCGGCGCGCGCCGCTTTTGTCTGCGCCGTTTTGTGCGGCGCCGTCTGTGGTGCGCCGCTGCGCCGCTGTGACAAAGGCGGCGCGGCCGGCCGTCGGTCGCGGTGTCGCCGGCGCCTCTCTCCGCTCGGTCACGGCGCGGCCGCGGCTGTCGGCTCCCTCGTTAGCTGCCCTGTGTGGAGTCGGCTGGAGTCGGCCGGAGCGGCCCGGGCGGGGCTCCGGGGCGAGCGGGGAGAAATCTGCCGAACGGGGCGGCGGCGGCGGCAACGTCTCAGCTGCGAGACGCGAGAGCTGGTGGGTCGGCCGGGGCGGGGCCGGCTGACGGCCAACTCATTAGTCGGTGTCAGTCAGCCCGGGCGCAGCTCGAGAACCGGGCAGCCCGGGAGTCAGGCAGCCCGGGAGTCGGGCAGCTCAGGAGTTGGGCCGCTCTGGAGTCGGGCAGCTCGGGAGTCGGGCAGCTCGGGAGTCTGGCAGATCGGAAGTCGGGCAGCTCGGGAGTTGGGCCGCTCGGGATTCAGGCAGCTCGGGAGTCGGGCAGATCGGGAGTTGGGCTGCTCGGGAGTCGGGCCGCTCGGGAGTCGGACTGCTCGGGCCGACCGGCGGGGAGGTGATGTGACAGGCCGGGTCGGATCGGGGTCGGCTGAAGGTGTGTGGAGAGAGTAGCCTGCTGTGCGGGGACGCGCCGGACAGACAGGGTGATGGGAACACCCTGTCAGCCTGCCCGTCACAACCCGAGCCAGGCAGGGAAGGTGATGTGAATACCGGCCCCGGTCATAATACGATCGGCCCGCAGACTCGCGGCCGACTTGGAGAAATGTCTGACCTGATCTCTCCCGAGAGCTAGAGCTGAATAGTGGGGCGGCGATGGGCTGAGCCCCGGTCGCTGACAGCTTACAAATTGTTGCTGCAGCGGTCGCTGACTTGCCATTGCTGTCGTATTATATAGAACGGTGCCTGGATTCGTACTTCTATGGCATGTCGTACTCGTGACTGCCTGACCCAAATCCAAAACAGGTTCCGGGCTTCTACATGTTCGTATGCACATATTCACGTACTTCAGGAACAGGTTTGGAGTGTGTAGGCTTTGTTCGTTTCCCTTCAGATTACAATAAGACGCGACGTCTTAATGGCTTTGACATGCAGCCCAGCTGTCTGTGACGTGACTCCTGTCTTCATCAGTCTTTTCTGCTATCTATACACTTATCGTTAACGTCAAAGCCGGAACCAGTCACGCCACACCGTAACCTCTTGCTTCATCGATTTCGAACTGCAGTTACGACAATGTCCGTACATATCCGTTGGCCTGACTAATCAAAGGAAGATTTCCGCCATGTCTGATGTCAATGTCTGCGGGTGCGCCTCTGCGCCTGCAGCGTATTGCAGTTTGAGGACAAGCTGTCTTTGTTGACATCCTTGCCGGCCTGTCTGACGCCACCTTGTTCTGACTTCAGATACGAGCTGAGCCATGACCTGGCCGAGCGCCAGGTGGCATGCCTGGAGCGGCGCTACGGCGGCCGGCGCGCCCGCCTCGCCGCCGTCATCATCCAGCGCGCCTACCGACGCCACGCGCTCGACAAGAAGTTCCGCGCCATCACGCTGTCGGCCAAGTCGGAGCGGCGGCTGTCGCGGCGGTTCGAGGTGCCGCCCAGCTGGCGCCAACCGGCCGCCCCCGCCCCCGCCCCGGCGCGTCAGGCGGCCATGTGCCGTCAGATGTCGGGCGCCTCCGGTCACAGCGGCGGCCCCAACGGGAGCCTCGAGGTCGACTCCGACCTCTCCGACCGCGAGTACCACAGCTACGGCTTCCTCAACGACTCGACCTACCTCAACGAGTTCTACATGCCGTCCTCGTCGTCGACGGGCCTCGGAGCGCTCTCCGGGCTGTCCAGCCGCGGCCTCGGGCACGGCTCCGCAGCGAACGGCTCTTACATGGTGAGTACTGGTGCCGTGCTGGACTTGTCCTGGAGGAGCGGCATTGCGGCTGATGCGTCCTGAATCGGGAGGACACACTAAACGGGGGGGGGGGGGGATTGGCATGTCCGGATAACTTGCGTATATACGGAGTGCGGAGATACTAGAGGGCGATGCCTTTTGGGGTGTCGTAAAGACATATTTATATCATGCGTATACATGGACATACTGATAACATGCGTGCACAGGCAGGTCAAACACACTGAGGACATTGAGACGTTCGGATGGTACACGAAGCCAGTCTGGCTGGGTCGAGGCGCAGTGGCATACCGCGGAAGCAAGGGAGGCCCACTAACGGTGATAAGTGATATCATACGTTCCATCGGAATATGCATGGTCCACGCCCATCTCACATTAGCGCTGCGAGCGCATAATGAACTGTAGCGGTGTATTTCGCGATGGAGAATGGCCGTGTGTGGATATCGCCGCGATCTTGGGGAGCGCCGTTTGTGTTTGGAGGCCGTCGGCTGTCGCTGGGCGGCTGATTTGTAAATCGGACTGCGTTCCGGGACGGCGGAGGGTCGGGCCGTGGCCGGCCGGCGGCCTCACCTGCCCAGGGTCTCACCGCTACAGACGTGTTAAATGGCCGCGCCGCGCCGCCTGCCGGTAACAAATGACGCCGTGAGGTCCTCCGGTCAGCCGGCGGCGAGCGGAGGACGAGAGGCGCCAGTCTGCTGTCCTCCGCGGAGGACGAGAGGCGCCAGTCTGCTCTCCTCAGCGGAGGACGAGAGGCGCCAGTCTGTTGTTCTCAGCGGAGGACGAGAGGCGCCAGTCTGCCGTCCTCCGCGGAGGACGAGAGGCGCCAGTCTGCTGTCCTCCGCGGAGGACGAGAGGCGCCAGTCTGCTGTCCTCCGCGGAGGACGAGAGGCGCCAGTCTGCTGTCCTCCGGGCGTCGCCGCCCCGACCCTAGTCAGAATCTCTGGCTGGGATATACCGTGGACTGGCATACCGTGATATATCGGCCGGTCCATGTGCTGTTAACGCTGTGCTGTCTCTACATCGCATAACTTGTAAACACTGCTGTTTCACGGCGAGTTCACATGCCAGCTGATTCACCCACGCGCTCGTCAGGTGACGTCACTGGTGTCTCAGTATTTCTGGCCAGATTTGGTGGTGGCCTCACACGAGACCGGCTCGTTTGATGCTCGCGGCCTATGGTGATAATCATGGTCTTTCCGTCCGGCGGCGGTGTCGGTTTTGATGATTGCGACGCCTCCGCAGCCGTTCGTCGTACTGTTTGTGTTTGTGTGTGTGTGAAGATACCGCCGCCGTCGCCGGCTGACAGCGGTGGACAGGTGGACAGGTGGCCAGTGGCCGGCCGCTGCTGTCCAGCTGGGCGGCCTAGTGACCGGCTCGGACCGGCCCATATGTGCCGTCCACGCTCGGCTGGCCGCCCACTGTCGGGCGGGGCGGCCGGCGGCGCGGGCTGCTGCCGGCGGCACTTTGGACGGTCGGTGACGGTGACGGCCGGTGACGGCGGCGGTGACGGAGGCGGACAGACGGAGAAGGCAGAGTGTATGTGAGACGGTGCCGCTCTGCTGACGCTGACCGCGGCCGGACCGCGCATTCAGACCGAGGGCCGCCAGGGATTGGTATTGTCAGCGGCCAGACTCCGTGGGAAGATGTCACGGTGGACAGTCAGCAGCGCAGGGGAAATACACACTACACGGTACCTACACAATCACATGCACCACGTACCACGTGCATGTCAGGCCACAAGCTCCGCTTACATGCTTACATTACACGCTTACACATGTTTTACAATTAGCGCTGTGCAGTTGTGCTCTACTGCTGCTGACTTACCTCTAGCTACGTCACTCTGTATTGTTCCTCAGACAATGACCCGTCGCCGGTTACCGAGACGCGGTGTCGTGGTCACAGAAGTTTCCCTGTTCCGTGACGGTTCTGTCGGCCGTGTCATCATTTGGTGCGTGACATGGGTGTCCAGTCCCCTCTGATTGTGTTGTGATGACACACCGCCGGGTTGACATGGTTAGTGAGGATATGCCGTGACGCGGCCGGAGTAAAACTGCCCTCCACGCTATAGTGCCGGGCTGGCCGGCCTGCCCCCCCCCCCCCATCGCCACCACCACGCTAAGTGCCGGGGCGGCCGGGCGGGTTAAGCCAGGGTTAAGCCGGGGTTTCACCGGTCAGTACCGGGCCGCAGCCAGTCCGGAGTCGCGACAGGGCATGGCAGGGGACACGGCAGCCTGGAGACACGGTGACCTGGAGGAAACTGGGCTGACGCGCGCCTCTCACAGGCCGCGGCAGGAGACACGGCAACCTGGAGACTCCGTGACCTGGAGGAAACTGGGCTGACGCGCCTCTCACAGGCCGCGGCAGGGGACACGGCAGCCTGGAGACTCCGTGACCTGGAGGAAACTGGGCTGACGCGC
>JARBER010093717.1:0-11458 GCA_030265075.1 Balanus glandula
TATTGCCTTATCTGTATGTGTCTCACCCCCCCCCCTCCCCTCCCCCCCACCCCGGCACGCCTCGCCTCGCACCGGCACCTCAGTAGTGACTGTGTCTCCTTAGCCTCGCCCGCCGCCCCCGCCGCGCCCGCGCCGGCCGCCCCCGCCCCGGCCGCCCAGAACAACTCCAGCCTGCTGATGGGGCTCAGTCTGGGCGGCCCGGCCCCGGCGGCGGCGGCGCCCGCCCAGCCGGCGCTGGATCTGTTCTCCTCACCACTGCCAACGCAGCAGCCCACGTCCATGGGAGGTGAGTGTGCGACCGCTGTGGGCTGGTCAGCGGGGCAGAGATATGGTGGTGATGGGGTGTGACTGGTGTTGGATTGTAGTGTTTTGCTCTCCGTGAGTTTCGTGTGAGGCATTTGATACGCGCTAGGAGAGGAATTAGATGCCTGAGATAGCAGACTACCGTGGGGTTTTATTGATGCTATCTGTTAAAACTTGCAGTTATGTATCGTTACATTACATTATCGGCACCTGTGAAATAGGGTGAGCATTTTGAACCAATCCTTAAGCCAAACATCTGCATGCAAGTCCGCAAGAGAATCCTCCAAGAAGTGCATTTCCGACCGCCTTTCCGCCGTCCGCGTCTTGTGAGCGCGTGCGCTGGAGTGGCCCGCAGCAGCCGTGCCGCCCACCGCCTCCGCGGCCTCCGCGGCCTCCGCCAGCTGCCCGGCAAGAAGCTCGGGCTCAGAGCGGCGCCTGTGTTTGCAGTGGCGGAGCCAGCGCGGCCAGCCTCGGGGGCTCCAGAGGCGGCGGCGGCGGCGGCGGCGGAGCAGATGCGTCTTCTCCGTCAGCGGCTGGCGGCCGGCGGTGGTGGTCTGGTGGAGCTGGCCGCCTGGCTGCCCGGGCCCGCCTGCCCGCAGCGTCTGGTCGGTCTGGACCCTCCGCCGCCTGCCGCCGCCGCCTTCCTGACGCTCCACTGGCAGGAGACGGTCCGCGCGCTGCTGGAGCGCGTCCGCCTCGACTGGCCCCCGGCCACCGAGCGGGCGACGCTCAGGGAACTCCTGCACCGCGGCCCGGCCGACGGCACGATGCGGGCGCTGATGGACGTGCTGGATGACCTCGAGCCGTGCCACCGGCGGGATGAGGCCGTGCGCTGGCTGCGGGAGCTGCTGGACGGTGACGCTGTGCCGCTGCTGCTCGCCTGGCTCAGTCTGGGAGGACGAGAGGAGGAGGAGAGAGCGGCGGAGGTCTGCCGTCTGCTGTGTGCCGCGCCAGACCGTCTGGCTAACAGACTCCAGCTGCAGACGCCGGCCGAGCTGGGACGCGCCGCGATGTCGGGCCGCATCGGACGCTATGTTGTGTGGACGCTGTGGCTCGTGCGTGACGCGCTGGCGTACGAGCATGAGGCTTCCGTGCAGCCGGCAGCGCGCCTGCTCGGACAGGCGGTACGCGCCGGCCTGGCGGAGCCGGCGCTGGAGACGGTGTTGACGCATCTGCGGCGGTACACGGCGGCCGACTTCCTCTGGCGGCGGGTGGCGGCGCGGTTTGTGCTGGCGCTGCCGGACCGCGCTGCCGAGAAGCTGCTCGAGTCTGCCCTGCTGCGGGCGGCGCATCCCGCCGAGCTGGACTGGCTGTGTGGCGGCGATCTGGCGGCCAGCGCCCGCCACCGCCGGCTCCTCACCAGCAAACTGACGCTGTTTCGAGTCCTGAACGCCGCCGGCGCGCGGAACCTGACCGGCTACCTCGCGACCGCCGCGCCGGACGTGCTCCTGGAACTGCTGTGCGACGGCCTGGCGGTGTGGGCCGACCGCAGCGCACTGCGCCACACCACGCCAGAGCGGCACCTCTACCTCAGTCAGGTGGTGGTGGCGGCTGGCTGCCGCCTGCCGGCCGCGCAGCAGCCGGCGGCGCGGGCCCGCGCGCTGCCGATCCTCATGGACGGCGTGCCTGCGCACCTGGAGAGCGCCAGCGGTCTGCTGCGCCAGCTGGGGGTGTGTGCGGCGCGGCTGCTGACCGCCCGTCTGGCGCCGGACCTGCCGCCGCTGGAGATCGAGTACGAGCGCTCTCCGGAGGTGACGCAGCTGGAGAAGGCAGCCGAGGAGCCGGGCGAGGCGCCGCCGCCCGGGCCGGTACCCAGTTATGATGAGTTTGTGCAGAGTGTTGTTTGTGAGCTTGCGCCCAAGGATGGAGGTGCGACAGCAGGAGTGAAGGTTGTTGAAAAATCGGCCAAAACGAGTGTCCCCCGCAAGACCGGCGCCTCGGGAGAACCAGCGCCACCGCCGCCCAGTTCCACCGAACCGACGGAGCCGATGGAACCGCTCGACAGCGATGACGATCTGGAGCCATACGACTTGTCCAACGACACACCACAGGCTGCGGCGGCGCGGCCGGGGTACGCCCGCGACCTGCCGGAGGCGCTGCTGGAGCAGGAGGACTGGGCGCGGGCCGAGGCGGCCATCACCGCCGCCGCCCCGCTCATCCGCCGCCAGCTGGGGCCGCGCGACGGACCGCTGGCCACCGAGATACTGCGCGCGCTGCTGCACGCCACCGATAAGTTCAACCTCGCCGGGTTCGATGAGATGCGCGCCGACGCGATGGCGGCCGCGGTGGTGGCAGCCCCTGAGGCCTGCGCGGCGTATCTGACTGGGCAGTTCTACGAGAGGAACTATGCCATCCTGCAGCGGGTGGATATGCTGGATGCGCTGGTGGCGGCAGCGCGGGAGCTCTCCAAGCTTGAGGTGCCTGCCGCGCCTGCCGCCGCGGGGAGACTCTCCACCCACTGGTCGGAGGTGGTGAACAACCGCCTGCAGACGCGCACGCGCCGGCTGGGCTCGGCGGCGCGTGTCCCGGCCGCGGCGGCCAACCGCTTCGCCTCTGTAGCTGGCGCGTTCTTCTTTCCGCTGCTGCGCGCCTATGACGTGCGCGCGCCGGGCCTGGACCTGACCGGGCACGAGCCGCTGCTGCTGGTGCGCCTGCTGCACGCTCTAGCTGCGGTGGCCGGCTGCGCGGGCGCCGGCGCGCCGACCGCCGCCCGCATGGCCGAGGCGGCGCTGCAGCTGAGTTGGGCGCTGGGGGTACATCGGGAGCCGGCGGTGCGCGCCGCCGTCCGGCTGCTGCTGGCCGTGACGCTGGCCTCGGCCGGGGCGGCCAGCGTGGCGCACCTCCGAGCCGAGATGACCGACGCGCTCGACGGCCTGGTGGCGGCGGCCGAAAGCGATAGTTCGCCGGACGCGCGGGAGATGGCGCGGCAGGCGGCGCAGCTGGTGCGGCATACGCTGAGGGAAGTGGCGGAGGTGATGATGAGAGGCGCCGAGTGAGTTGAGACGAGCGTGGCTCAGGGATGTCCTGCTGTTAGGACGCGAATCGGTTTGCAATTGGTATGCTGCTTTGAAGAAGCATCGTCTTTGGGCAGCGGCTTGCGCCTTCGAGTGCCTTCTTTTGTTGAGCGGAGCTTAGCTGTGCCCGTTTCGTTTTGTATTCATTTACACGAATAATAACGTGTTCCGATACTCGATAACGCGCCATTTGTGTTCATTTTGATCATTGATTTGCGGGCGATGTATGATTGAAATGTGTCAATAAAGGGATGAAAATATGTGAAGCGCTTTTATGGTATCGCACACATCCAAGGTCCCAACAGTTTGGCAGTTCAGTGATCAATATGTTTTTGATACTTAAATGAAACGGCGAGACAAATAATGTGGTCTTCAAATCGTTGTATGCTGGGTCCTGGGACACGCAAATTTAGCCGGATGCGTGTACCCAAAAAAATACACTAGAAGGGTGTGATAGAGAAAAGACATACCGCCGAACATCTGGAATCAAAGTTAATGTGTAACGAATTGGTATGCGTTGTGTTTTGCGTAAGCAAGCGAATGCCGAGGACAATTCTTTTCTCGCTGGTATCGAGGCCGTATGACCATAAGAGTCGTTGCGTCCCCGAAACAGTAATTATCATAATTATCCTCTCGTTATATTACAAAACATTTTTTTTTTTTGCTTCTGTGTTCCGATATATTTTGTTAGGTGAAATATAACCCAATGATCAGTTATCTGAATGCGGCAAGGCAAAACAGACATCAACAGCATTAACAGACTTTGGCATTATCCAGTTAAGAGTATATCTTGCGTGTTTTTTAAGAACTGTACAAGATCTTGACTCATTTTAACATTAACAAGTATATTACATCATTAGCCTGTGTAAAAATAATTGAAATTATACCATCTTAGTACTCAGTAGACCTGTTTTCTTTTTGACAAAGATTGTCGATAATGTAATTGAAATCGTTGCATAATGCATGAAATTATGCACGACGCTTTCTCTTATAATTGCCACATTCCTTCCGAAGTTCACTAACACTTTTTAACACTTTTCCTTCGTTATTGACATGCATGACTTAAAGCAATCGTAATGCTAGAATGTGAATGCTCTGCAGGTTTTATTACAATATTAATATAAGTTTCACGCTAAGTGTGCTGCACCTTTCATGATTCTGTTCGGGTACATGCTAACCCGGTGTGGAACTTCTATACCCGCCTGCCATGCCACTGACCCTGCTGTGCCCTGGCGGCCAGTGACCTGGTATGTCCAACGCCCGCTGACCTGTCAACTGGTCGATCTGTTTCATTTTCTTGGCCCATGGATCTGTATCTTATCTGACCTGTTTCCTGTCCCATCAGTCTGACTTGACGTGCTCCGCGCCCAATCCAGGTCTGAGCCGGATCGCTGACTGTTGCCTCGCCCTCAGGTCTGGATCTGCCGCTGACTGTTGCCTCGCCCCCAGGTCTGGATCTGCTGCTGACTGTTGCCTCGCCCCCAGGTCTGGATCTGCCTCTGACTGTTGCTTCGCCCCCAGGTCTGGATCTGCCGCTGACTGTTGCCTCGCCCCCAGGTCTGGATCTGCCGCTGACTGTTGCCTCGCCCCCAGGTCTGGATCTGCCGCTGACTGATGCCTCGCCCCCAGGTCTGGATCTGCCTCTGACTGTTGCCTCGTCCCTAGGTCTGGATCTGCTGGGCCGTCCTCTGATGCCGGCGCCGTCCATGTCGGCCGGATTGATGTCCGCCGCCGCTCCTGCCCCTACTCAGGCCAACAGCCAGAACCTGGTGAGTGCCGTAACTTACCGGCACCGGGACAGAGCCGGGCCCGGCACAGAGCCGGGACAGAGATCGGAGGAAGAGCGGGTCCGAGTTAGAGATTAGATGAAAATAGGACGGTAAGGAGATGCTTGCCTCCTTAACGTATTCGTTCATCTGCTTCTATTCGCTTTCTGCTTGTCGTATCAGTAAATATCGTGATGACATTTTCTTTACGTGACTGCTTTCGTTCATCCCCACTGTGTGTTTGTGTTCTGATGTTCAAGACAAAACTGAACACTCTCTGTGAGACCCCGCGTAAAATGATTATTTGTTACCGCACCGAGGACTGGCCTATACGCTCCGATCACCGAATGTCAGCTATTACTACATCACCTACACCGAATACACCATACGGCTGTGTCTGCGGTGACCACCAGTGTCCTAGAATTGCTTTTAAGCCAGGGTGCCGTGTGGAAAATTCATACTAGAAATCAGCAAAAAGAGTGGAAAATTCGAACTTAAAAGAGCCTTTTTTAAATATAAGTCTTGCTATCAAACAAAACTTAATCTTCTTTATTTTCTGCATACATGAAAAGGACATTGAGAACAAAAGAACATCTCACATAAAGGAGTGAAAAATAACCTCAAAGTGAAAGAGAGTGGAAAATAACCTCAAAGTCTGAAAAGAGAGTGGAATATTATTCATTTTAGGGTGTTGCCTTACACCCAAAATTTTCAATCCTAGGACGCTGGACTGACCATTGACCGGCCTTTCCCGCAGGGATCGACGTGGTCCGGTCTGAAGGGCGTCGACATCAGTCTGGACAGCCTGACGCTGTCCAACAAGCCGGCCCGCGCGCCACAGCCGTCCATGAACCAGCTGATGGGCGGCCAGGCGCCGCCGCTGCGGCCCGCACCTCCTATGCTCGGCTCGCCCACCGGGCCCGGCGGCTTCGGAATGGGTACGTCACAGTCTAGGGGGAGGGGGGGTACGATAGGCGCACGGTTAGGAGGTGTGAGTTCGCTTCGATTGCGTGGGCTGTTGTGGACTGCATTACTCGCTGATGCACTGATCAATCTGGAATCTGCCGTAAATGTATTGTATGTGTTTAACGTGTTTCCATTTCAAATTAAGTTGTCATATAGTTAATTGACTTGTTTGGGTTTAGTTAATGAAAGTTTTTTATTGAATAAGTTATTGTCAATTATTCCAGGCTGATCCGAAACACACTTATGTGAGAAGGGGTAGCGGGTTTATGTTCTTGATTATGCGAGAATTGCACACATAAATGTTACCGATAACTCCTTATTACTCACCATGTGCTCTCAGGATCCTCTGACTTTAGCGAGTTTTGAAGAGGATCGTCTAGCTCAACTGTAAGCTCCAGGTAGTCGGGGAGAACGCATGTGATGTCTTGGTTTGGTCCTGCTCTCCGAACTCAGGGAAATCTCACTCTCGCAGCTGTGGGACAGTTGTCCGGCCTTGGGTTTCTTGTTTGTTCTGTCGGGGAATGTATGGCTTTTGGTTCGACGTATTCGGCGTCGTGAATACGGTCCAATGGGCTATCTCGCTTCCTTTCATAGTGTATTATTTGTGTACACTATGATGAAAATTGGGTACGGTGCTGGACTATTTTCTGAACTGGAGTAGACTTGCACAACGTTTGCCGTGTTTGTTTATAGTTCACAGGCTAACCATAGAGTTTGTCCTGCTACCATTCCTTACCTGGGTCTTCTGCTCCCCAAAACATGTTATTAAATAGTATTGTCTAGGATTGATTATTTTTCTCTTTTTTGTGAATTTTGAATTTTTAAGGCACTGGGATACCTTCCTCTTGAAGACTGAGATGGTTGGCCCCCACATGGACTTGGGTACCTTCCTCTTGGAAGACTGACATGGTTGGCCCACACATGGACTCCATGACGGTGCTGGTGTTGGTGTAGGAGCAAGCGTTACCGAGTTCCATGCGAGAAGTTCTTGTTTTTTTAGAAACCCGATGCACTTTTTATTTTATCTCCTTTGTCGGTATCTTTTACCGTCTGCTAGCACAAGAGGAATGGTCTTGTGTAAACTCCTTTTTATTTCATGAATCGCTTCAGCATGGGGTTTGTCCCGCCGGGCAATAGTCAAGTTGTAATGGTCGGTGTCCAGAACACATTAACACGTATATTCGTTATATTTTCGTTGGTGTCCGCTTTTGTCTAACCAGTTACTGACATGCTGTATTTGTACGAAGGACAACGTTCTTGTCCTTTGTCGATTGTATTGTATGTACCGGTTGTATTCGTGGTCAGTGTTACGTTGCCCCATGAGATCTCCGTTCAATGTTTGGTTTCGAATTTACACCCGGCTTCTGTATTATCATGCTCCATCTTGAGAAGGCGTCAAAGCGTCTCTGTGTCGTGCTGTCCTGTCGGCTGTGTCTTGTGCTCTATTGTGAAGCCGGTGGGCTGTGGAGGGGTAGTCGGAGCGTCCATGTCGGCGTTATTTGTTCTCTGCGGGGCGGAATAGCCTGTTTGTCTTGACACAGGTGTGCCCGTGGCCCCGTACATATCGCCGACTGTGTTTGTAGCGGCGACTGAGTTAATCGGGTCTCTGCCGCTCATATGCCCGGTGCGATGACGAGGCAGTGGCCTCGCGCACCTGAGAACTCAGGTGTGAACGGACGGCTCTCGACACTCATCGACACTCATCGACACTTGGCGCTTATTTCTGTTTCAACCCCAGCTATCGCTCGGAAGACATGCTTTGCATGACGAGAAATATTTAATGATTTACGCTCTACGTCCGACTCATGATCGTTGGTGATATTTTTTCACATACCAGCGCACATTTGTTGCCTTCCCCCCGCCCGCGCGGCTGACTCCCCCCCCCCCCTCTCCCCTCGACAGGGGCCCCGGCGGCCGGGTTTGCCATGGGCCCGCAGTCGCCGCAGCAGCAGCAGCAGCAGCAGCGCCCCCCGTTCTTCCCGGCGTTCCAGTGACGGGCGTCCGGCATCAGACCGGCCCTCTGTGATGGACGGCGTCCGGCCGGTCTGCTCCGGCCGCCGCCTGCCTGCCTGTCTGGACATAGAGAAATGGAGAGGTGGAATAGAAGCGACGCGGGAGGAAGGCGAGGGATGCGGCGAGAGGCAGACTTAGATCGTGGCGAGGGAATAAGAAAGGTGACGGATATCAAGAGAGACGAGTTGAAGATGAGATGCGAGGATAAGTGCGAGAAACCCTGTATAAATGTGGAGCGATGTGGCAGAGCTGGGTGAGGTATAAGGGAGATGGTATTTCTATGGCTGTATGTGAACAAGAGTGAAAGGGTGCGTTGTGAAAGGGCGCGTTAGCGTATTAGGTGCGCAGTGAACAGATGCGCTACCGGCCCCGTTCGCCCCTCATTCAGTGTGAAATCATGTGAGAAAGGGCGAGTAAGTCGGAAGATCCGTCGCCGTGCGACGGAGCGTGGTCGTCGAGAACGATGCGTGTACGGCGCATGTAGCTCGTATGTGGCGCGCGTGAGACGGATGTGGCGCGGGTGCGCTGCGGCCCGGCGCGTGGTGTGGGTTCTAAGTACAGCGATCTGTGTCCGCCCCGCGTTCCCGTGAGAGAGAGAAAGGGCCCCTGTGGCGGCCCCCGCCCCATCGGCGGCACTGTTGATGTTCTTTTACAGAAAATTTACTTGTCGTTGTGCGGGTGCGGAGACATCACTTAGGATTAGTTGAAGTGGATGGCGCCGGACGGTCGGCGTCCGATGTGCTCAGCAGTGCCGCTCCGAGCTGGTGCTTTCGTGGAGTATTGCACGAGCCTTTACAATAGCACCCAATAACGCCTTTGCAGACCAACCAATTTATTTAACGGTGTGGGGTAAGAGATCATAGCATGCAAACACAACTATTTTGTACGTGCTACACGACAGAAGCAAAT
The DNA here is from genome assembly GCA_030265075.1 of Balanus glandula. Taxonomy (NCBI): domain Eukaryota; kingdom Metazoa; phylum Arthropoda; class Thecostraca; order Balanomorpha; family Balanidae; genus Balanus; species Balanus glandula. Next base: position 8,972 of record JARBER010093717.1, read on the forward strand.
ACAATAAACACGTCCAAGCTGGGCAGTATAAAGAGAGCAACAGTTGACTCATCAGTCATATATTCTGGGCTGCGTCGCGGAGACGCTAAAAATACATATATAGGACATAGTTGATCTTCGGTTACAATATATAGAAGCCTCAAAAACAAAACGATACTCACTGAACATACGGCACGACGGGTTTCGACACAACCTCTTACGATCACACAATGTCGCGGCGCTCCCGCCAGCCGGCCAATCCGCCACCGCCAGATCCCTCAGATCATAGATACATCCGGATATATATCCCAGATCATAGATACACTCGATATCCTAGATCCAGTCGGATATCTGATACCCTCGCTCACGCAGCCCCCGAATACGTCAGCGGTCTCCATAATCTGGAGGACTCACTGTACATCATGACGGTTAGAGAGCCTCCCCATACTTCGTCCAGTCCCTAGCGCTTGGCGACACGGAAACTGCACGTTGAACCCTGTTCCTGCCCTCATCACCAGCGTCTCCTCGGCGGCGGCGCCACCGTCAGCACCGGACGTCCCTCTCAGTGTCGGCCGGCCCTGGCCAGCGTGCCGCCTATTCGGCGCGCTCAGACAGCGACTAGAGTGCGCGCGGAATGTGTGAAAGCCGGGGTGCTAGCCGCCAACGACATATCCTGTACAGATACCGACTCGCGGTGAGATGCTCGGGGGGGGGGGTCGAGATGCCGTTAAGGCGCGAGTCAAGCGTCAAACCTGCCCGCTGGTGTCTTAGTTAGAGAGGTGAGTGCCGCTGGTGTCTCAGTTGGCCAGGGAGCGCGGTCGAGACGAGACCACCGCCGCCTCGGACACGGCCAGTGCCGACTCCCAGGAGGCCAGGCACTGCGGGGAGGCAGGGAGGCAGGTCACACCGGGACGGGATAGTCACGCTGAGAGGCGGCGCTGCACAGTGTGGTACACTGGGAGCCACTGGGCCTCACATACGACCTGAGTCACGCTGAGAGGCGGCGCTGCACAGTGTGGTACACTGGGAGCCACTGGGCCTCACATACGACCTGAGAGGCGCTGATAAGCTCACTCGCAACACGCGCTATGTAGAAACGACATTAATGACTGAAAAATTGCGGATCAATGCATTAATGCTGCGCTGATCTGTATCAAGTTGCCGGCAGTAAAACACTAGATTGTTTAAGGGGGACTTCATAACGCTTATGGCCACAAAACACGGAAATTCACCGCCAACAGAGAAGAAGCCGTTTGCGACAATATCGGTAGTTCCTTTTCACTCGTCACTCGTCACAGGCGGCGCAGCGACTCACCTCCTCAAAGAAGTTGACCTGGCTGTCTCCCATGGTGCCGAGCAGCTGCGAGATGTCCCGCACCTTCAGCTTCTCCCAGCGCTCCATGTCAGCCAACAGGTTCGAGTTGGCACACTCCAGACGGTCGTTCAGAGCCTGGCAGGCACACAGGTTTGAGCCGGTACATGTCAAACGGTGAATCAGACACACACACACAGAGATAGATGATAGCCGGACGTGTAGCGCTGCCCCACTATTCTTTTGATTGGCTCTGGAAGACGGACTCTATGAGTAACCTCGGGACAGCGGCTGGACAGTACGCAAAGTCCAAGCACACCGCAAGCGAACCACAAAGTCATCCCGCCCCACAGACGGGTGCCGGCCTGGGACTGACCTCGAGCTCGACCTTGAGCTGGTGCAGCTGCCTGGCGAGCTTCTCTTCCTCAGCCTTGAGAGCCTCGGGCGTGGCGCGACTGAACATCCAGCTGAGACCGGACGGCGCGTGACCGGCGTTCACCTGAGGTAGACAGGTCAGATGAGGGTCAGAGAGGTCAGAGGTCAGAGGGTTCTGAGAGGTCAGAGAGATCAAGAGGTCAGATGGGGGTCAGAGAGTTCAGAGAGGTCAGGGAGGTCATGGGGCATGTGTCAGAAATCAGAAGGGTTAAGGGGTCTGAGAGGTCAAAGGCATCAGAAGGCAAAATCCAGAGTACTGGAAGTGGTTTTAATTTGATTCTGATTCTGAAGGCCAGAAGAAGTCAGAGGGGTCAGAGGGGTCAGATGATGTCAGAGAGGTCAGAGGGATCAGAAGGTAAGACGGGATAAGACAGGGTCAGAGGACCCGGCTGGACATCCCCCTGAAGTCTGACACGTTCTGACGTCAGAAAGGCCAGGTTGGGTCCATGTGGAAGGTTAGGTCCATGTTAGTCAGTCAGTGGGGTGGGACACGGAAACCTGGAATCATATTACACCAGCTGCTGGGGTCAAATGAGTCGCCTGGCGTTCGGACTCAGATGCCTCGTCTGAGGTTAGTGAACTCAGCTGGATTAGTCAAATGAGTTAGCGTGAGTCAGAGGGATCAGCTGAAGTAACTAGATTCACTTAAAGGGACATTGCCACCTTTATGAAAGTTGTCCAATTTATCTCAAATGTTGCAAAAATATGGAGTAAATGATACTGAACACGAATATGACATTTGTTTTTCACTAACAGCCCTC